>JABUQX010044527.1:0-31334 GCA_015478945.1 Trachelipus rathkii
GTTTTAATTTTTTTAAAACCCGTCCGTCAGGTACACTTTTTAAAACGCCTCTCTTTACCGTCATGGTACAAGCTTTCGATTACTGAAGTACAAGTTTCTTCTACACAATGAGAGGAGCAAGAGACTGAAACTTTCGGAAAATATTATTATTAAAATTATTCTAACCTTACAACAAAGAAAATTCAAGCAGAGAAGTTGACTGCTGGAAAATTTTGTTAAAAGCTGTTAATTCCTCTTGTGAACTGGGACTTAAAATGCGTTATTTTTTTAAATAAGGTTTTCGATCAGGCAATGGTCGTCGGAATGTCAGATAGTTTCATATAAATCGGATTCTTCTTCAGTTCCTGTGGTATCTAAGTCAGGTTGAAGATGGAAGAAGCCAATGTTTGATAGGTAAATTGAAACCAATTGGGAGCACACAAAAAAAAAAATTTATTGAAAAAAAATAAAAAAATTTTTTCGAAATTTTTAAACAAAAGACCTTCAATATCTCGCAAAACCCTCCGGATTAAATTCAAAAGTTAGAATTTTTAAGGCGTTAGATGTCATAACGAAAATCGACACAAAATCAATGTTAACAGTTACGGAACCAATCTCTAATTATCCTAAAATTTTGCAAGATGCCGCTTACACAGTTATAACTTTGCTTCCTACTCACGTAAGTATTGAGTGTTATTTTCGGATTTAAAAAATAATAAAATCGAATCTAAGGGCATCGTTAAAGAAGGATATATTTGAACCTTTAAAGAAGAAGCAACGGTTTTGAATAGAATTCAATTACATATAGTTCAAAGATGAATTATTTTAAAAGAGGAAGAAAGCAAAGTATAATTTATTTCATTTTTATATTTAAATTTTCTATATAATATTTTCTAAATTTTAAAATGTAAGTCAAAATATAGGTGTCATTAACAACCAACCTTTTTTTAATATCATAAAAATGTTATAACTTAGAAAATTAACGATATCATATGTACATGGGGGAATGGAGATGAAATCATAACTGAGAGCTGGAGCCGAAGCCAGAGCCAGAATCGGAACCAGAGTCGGAGTCGAACAATTTTAAAATGATGGAGCCAGAGTCGCAGCCAGCAGAAAATTCACCGACTTCGCAGCCCTGGTTAACAGTACAGGAAATTGAAAGTAGGCTTAATCCTCCTCAGAATGTTGAGTGTGCAAAAAATGTCCTCGGAATTTTGGTGTTACAACTACATTGAAATATTACAAACCCGAAAGTATTTATAATTTGATTAAGACGGTAATCACAGGTTCGTAGAAAACATGAAACGCCTGACAAATTACCTCACGTGTAAAATAGAAACACTCGGTAACTAACTTAACTGCATTGAGTGAGGTGGTTTTTTTACTTTGCTCTTCCATTTTATTAGTATAATTTGTGTATTTGCTAGTGAATTTAGTTTACAAATTAGTTTTGTGTCTTTAATGATAGCTTTTAGAAATTTGTATACTTTCATTGTGATTATTTCTGTAGTTAATTTATTTTAGTTGAGCATTTGACTAAGTCGGTGTTTGATAGCCTAACATATGGCTAAGTTTAATTAGGAGCTTTACTGTGTTTTTGCAGGTTTATTTAGTTTTTAACTAAATTTTCTGCATTTTACTATAGTCTTTAACAATTTTTATATTTATTTGCGATGCTGCTGTGGTAATTTCTTTAGTTAATCTAGTTTAATTGGGTGATTCTTTGCTCTAGCTTAAATTAAACCTAGGTTAAATTAGACCTAAAACTTGTATTTCTGAAATTTTTGTTTTGTTTCAGTTTTGCTTATTGATATCAATTTATTTTAAGTTGCAGTGATTACTATTCATATCATAATACTCACTTAAGTTAATAACAAAGTTAAATTAAGTTGCTCAGAGCTTTTGGTTAAAGTTAAGCCTACTTCTTAATTTTTATATCCTTAGCCTAGACTAAGCTAGATTCAAACTTGTTCAAATTTTTAGCTTGTTTTAAGATATTAGTTTATTTGATTTAATATATTTTAGACTTTAGTGATATCCCTTAAGTTATGTCTACTACTAAATTTTTTATAACATTAGTTAGTAAGCTACTAATAATTTGAATTATGTATGTTTTGTGTGATAGTTGTGGGACTGTGAGAGGAGAGCATGTGAATGAGTGTCCTACTTGTATTCTATATTCTGAAAATGTGTTACTGGGCAAGGAGGTTGAGAAGCTGAGTGAGAATATGACCAAATTAAATTAACTGGTATTTGAGATAAGAAAGGAGGAAATGTTAGAAAAAAAAGCTAGTAAGGATGTAGTCAAGGCAGGAAGTCGGGAGGAGTGGGCCTCAGAGGTAGGAAAAAGAAATAGTGATTCTACTTAGCAGGAAGTGGTAAGGGGTAGGGCTAAAGAGGTAGAGTATAGGACTGCAGATAAATGGAGTATTATTGAGAATAGGAACAACAAGATTAAGATCTCGAGGGACAGTCAGTCTGTGATATGCAGGCAGAAACAACTTTGGATTTTTTTTCGGATGGGGAGGGATCTGAGAGGACCAAGTGGAATGTCGGGTTTATAAAGGAAAGACAGAGGCATTAAGAATTAGAGACTCTCAGGTACGATACCTAGATATGACTTTTCGTAATATGGATAAAAAGAAACGAATGCGAGTATGTTATCCAGGTGTCATAGTGAATGATATCGTGGATAGGATAGATAGGAAGATTGAGGGTACAAATGTTGATTTAAATGGGATAGTGCATGTGGGGTACGAATGATGTGGGACATAGAATGTCGGAAAAATTAATAGCAGATTATAGGAAGTTGATTCAGAAGATGAAAGCTAGCTGTAGAAGGTGTATGATTTATGGGATTTTATTAGATAGGTCCAGGTCATGAAAGGAGAAGCAGGGCTTTAGGTTTAAATGAGAGGGTTAGGAGATTAAACATTTCAGAAAATATTGAGGGAATTTCTGGATAAATATCTTTTTACAGAAGGCGGAGTTCGTCTGAGTCGTACTGGTGTTGAGCTTTTCGGTGCCACTTTGGAGACTTGTTTGTCAAAAAACTAAGAAAAATTAGGGGTGATGGGTTAAATTTTGGTATTGATTATTATAGTAATGGTAGCTGGAATTGTGGTGGGATAAATAAAACTATGGTTGCTATAAGCTTAAATAAAACCATAGCAAAACAAGTAACAGCATTTCGAATTTCAAATGCTTCAACACAAATGCTCAAAGCCTTAGAAATAAAAAAGATTACCTAATTAATTATACCATAGAGGAAAATCTAGACATTATTTGAATCACTGAAGCATGGGTTATTGAAGCATTTTATGGAGACTCCTTTCAGGAATATGAAATAGATGGATATTCATTTATTATTACCAGCAAAAGCTGGTTTCCACTTCGATTTTACTTGTATAAAATTCATATTAATTCAATAATCTGTATTATATATGTTTAATGACTCTTTATATAATAACTTGATATATATATATATGATTAAAGCTACATATAGTATGTGATATAATATATATATAATATATATATATATAGGTTTAGTTTATACCTCATTGTTTACCAACAAAATTCTAATAATTTGGCTCCTCCCGAATCTTATCAGTATTTTTGAATAAATTCTTTTACTGACCATATTTACGATAAGTCACCTCGTGATGGACTTGATAATAATCTTATATATATTGAATACTTAAGATTGGTTACATCTACATATACATAAACAACATATCGAAAAATAAACGGCATAGTCATAAAAATATCGGTAATATATAATATATTTCCTAGACTCACATATTTCTGAGTGGAATTGATTTTTGTTCTTTAATGTTTCATTTAAGGGTCTATACTTATTATATTATCCATAAAAAGAAAAAGTATTAACTGTTTGTAGGCAGGTATTGTCCTCAGTGCACTATCAAAGATTATATGGATTAATATCAACTATTAGATATAATCTGCTTAAAATTTTAAAGCCTTCAAAAATCAATATAGATTCAATGATGATATAGTTTAAGTAGGTTGAGCAAGAATTCTTAGAGTGTTAGAGTACATAAAATATCAGTAAAATATTGAATGGAATATATATATATATGAATGTTAGAGTTACATTTTCAGCAAAGTACCAAAAAATGGATGAGGATCATTTTGTCAAATTTTCGCATTTGAACGAAAGAAATCCCACTAGGCAAGCATATTATTGTACTTCATATATTGATGAGATCTTATTAAAAGGGATGATGATAGATATCCAAAATTTATTTATTACAAGCCCGTCCTATAACGTTTTTGGAAGAGTGGACAGAGTATGAGCTTACCCACGAAATGGACCCCATTTGAGTGTAGTGAAGGATGAAAATACACTAATTTGAGTATGGGAGATATAAAGAAAAAAATCAATTAAAAGCGTAGACGTTTTAATGCACTATTATCAAGAGAATTATATTTCCCTAATTCCCTGGTATCAGAACTTATATATGAGAAACTTAAAATACGAAACCTAACCAGTCATAATAGAAAAGGTGCAAGAAGAGTACTCAGAAAATTAATTTAGTCAAGTGAGTGAATAGTAACAAAGATCTCACCGAAATAAGTTTATGTTATTTTTATCAATTATATTTAAATGCTAAAGATGTCAACTATAATTAATAAGCCGAGTATTAATTTAATTCATAAAATTTTGAACTTCTATTTATAAAATGTATAAAAGTACATATTTCCCTAATGTACCTCTTAATATTTAATAATTTTTCTTCAATTAAATCGTGTATTTGAGGAAATGATTGGAAAAACATAAGAGTGTACTCAGCACGAATCGCACTCTTACATACAAGACTACTACTAGAGTATGCCTAACATACACAAAAAATGAGCTACCCTTACTTAGAAATCTTGTATATATGTGTTCCATTAGCACTAGTAATCCTTGAAACATTAAAATAAGTATTTTAAAATTTGATTTCTGATATATACTCCTGAGACACCTATGGAGTTACAAAGCTGCAATACCCATCACAACAATTTCAGGACAAAACCACGAGGTAAGACTTACATATAATTCATATAATTTATATAATTTACGCCAGCGCTAAAAATTATATACTATATATAACTACTTAATTCATACACTAATATCATCCAATCTACTAATCCCTTTAGAATGTCCAATCAATCCATAATATATAAATCAAAATTTCTCACATTATTAGAAACATCCAAATATGTCGTACCCCTCAAGTATGTTACTGACTCCACTTGAAAATAGGCTTTATAGTATAAGTCAAAGCATAAATGAATAAAATGCTACGTGTCTAGTAAATAAATTTAGGGTACTGATATTAAAATCTTATAAGCCTACTCATATATTGATAGAAATTACTGTAATGAGGATTTTATTACAGCAGCATTGCAATGGCACTATTGTATATTTATAATTTTTAATAATGTACTAATATAATACATTATTTGTCACGTAAGTGGTGTTAGCTAAGAAGGTATTAGGTAAAACTACGTAGCATATGTTGTTAGTATATATATATACTACTACTATTATATATAAGAAAAATGTTCAGATAATGAGAAGATTTTGTAGAAATTATAAGCTCTAGTTAGCTCATAAAAATCTCTGTGTAATAAGTTTTGGTATAATATATAGTCTTTATCACGATAAGGTCATATAAAAAAATTTGTAGATGATTATCACAGCATACTTAAGCACTTATATTATATAAAATATATTATATATACTCACTAGCAATTAGGTTTTTAATAAAAATGATGGATCATGTCTGATACAATAATCTTAAAAATTTCTGGAATTACTATTATTAATATGGACATTTATAAGCTGATATACTAGTATAGTTAGATAATATATATATTTATAGTATTACACCAAAGTCACTATTGATAAATTAGGTATTACTACCCTAACATAAGGTACTGTTGCTCAAAAGTTAACACAATATTGAGTTATTAAGGCTGATTAATGTGGTATACTATATAGTATGGATTAAAAGAGTGGTTGTGGATATAAGAATAAATTCATGAGTATATGTATAGAATAAACTTTTTTAAATGGCATAAATAATGTCAATCATGGGATAATATGTAGTAAAAGTGAAGTGATATATGTCCCTACAGTAGTTCTCACTCTCAGGGCTGGTGTATATTGATACTAATTTCTACCTATATATATATATATTAATAGATATTTAGTCTCTGTACAGGAATAGTAAATGTAAGGTAAGAACTACTTTTTTCAGTAACGATTTTCATCACTATAATATTATCATTAAAAAAGGATAAGGTATATATATATATAATAATGATATAGATGGATATGTATCACCATCAAAAGATGATTTTGAATACTAATAATTTTTTGGTGGGCAAATAAGTGGCAAATTTAAATTTTAATGGTCTAAAAATTAAAAAAAATATATTAACAAATGAGAATAAATTAATTTTAATCATACGAAACCAGAGTCTCACTTTTTGTGTATAGAGAATACCAAGTAATAAAGATTTTTTAGTATATATATATGATTCGTTCTAGTGCCTCACTCACATGTATAGATCGTCTCTCTTCTCTCTGTTAACTCAACACTCACATCAATTATAGATAGTTACTAATCATTGTTTTGGAAGCAAAAAATATATCTATATAAGAGGTTAATAGAGTAAAATAATAATAGATAATATATCGCTTATACAGAGAATGAATGGAATTTAATTAGTGTAAGCTGTATATAAATTGGTATTGATTTAAATAGTGTCCAAGCATTAAAATAGTATAATTAGTATGCAAAATAGTATTTTGGTCCTTATTTAAGAAAATACAATCGATAGATATTAGCTTGAGAGTATAGTGAAACGTAGTAGAACTCAAATAACATAGAGTATAATAGATTTCTAACTTTTAGATATATATATATCGGATAAGAAATTATTGCATGGGTATAAGTAGGCTGGAGATAGTTTGAAATTTTCTATATATATATTCAGGCTCACGGCTTTACTAGGTTGGGAAATCACTAGGATGGCACTAGTGATCACCTCTACTCCTAAAAATAAATAAAGATATACAATATATTGTAATATAAAATATTAACAATATTTACTAATATTATTATACTCATATTAAAATAATGTTTAAAATGTTTAATAAAAATAAAAGTTCGTAAATGATACATCATAGAAAATCTATATTATATTTTCATTTTACATTATAGCCATTTATTTATCATATGAATCATTGACTGTATCATTTATTCTCAATATTGTGTCATCACTAATTTAACTAATTATAATGCTTAAAAACAACTGGTTAGTTCATGGCATACGTAAATAAAACCTTATTAATTCATATTTTTGAGTTACTTTTATTTGGAAGTTATTTCCAACAAATGACTCATACTCCTCTATCTCAGACGTCCTTTATATATATATAATCACCTACCCTATAATATTGGACAACTCTACTTCATAGTAATAAAGCAGTGAGTTGGATACTTTTAGCAACATATATGGTGTAAACTAAAAACAAAAATAAATCTATTTATTTTTAATAAAATAATAATAAATATAAAATAAATACTCTTATCGTCACTCACCACTACAGTATTATGCGTCAATTACTCTCACATCTCCTCTGTATCTGCATTGTACATCTATATATATATAATAAATATAATATTATTATATATATATATATATATATATATATATTAATTATATAATATATATATATATATATACTATACTATATATATATATATATATAATATAATATATATATATATTTATATATTAGATCAAAGATATTGTTTAATCGTATATTGTATTTGAATTTTACAGTTTTTATAATAATAATAATAATATATCATATTAAGTACTTTCCGTGATTAAAACTATTAACTAGGGTACACTATAGTAGTGAAAACCTGGCCTGACTGCGCATAGGACACTACGTGCATGTACGGCCTTATTACTTATTCAGGTTTTATCCTTCCTTTCAGTAGTTCTATATCAATCATTAGTTATATATTTCATATTATTAGTATATATGTATGTATTATTTATTAATATAATTAATAAAATGTATGTAAGTATTATTTTTTTTTATTAATATAAAAATAATAATATAGTCAAAAATTTAAAGACCAAGAGTGTGTAATATAAATAATTATATAAATTTAATTAACTTACGCCTAAGGGTCATTATTAAAATATAGAGTGTTTTAGATAATTAACTCATCCATTATAATCATGTAACCTAAAGACAAGATCTATAAATAAGATCAAAGATATAATATATATATATATATATCGAGTAGAGAGAGAGAGACCTTTGCATTTGATTTATCCATATATAGGAAAAGGCTATTGAGAGAGATGAGTAGTGAGAAGATAGTTGATGATTAGTAAGAACTGGAGACAGAAAACAAAAGTTAATATATCTAGTATTGTAGATAAATTTAAGTCTAAGTTATTTATCTTAGGATCCCATTTTATTTTCTAATAATAATTTTGAATTAGTAGATACAAGATTTAATATCTACCTAAAATATCAATAGCTATTATCTAAATTTAAATTTCTTAAATTATTTTACATTTAATACAAATAACACTGAGATGAATTACATTATGGCACCAATGTACTGCTAAATTTGTTAAAAAGAATCTAAAACTTAGCGAGAAAATAATTGAACTAAATAATGATTTCATAAGTGAAAATGGAGCAGAAGCTACAGAAGAAGCCAAAGCTGGAGCAAGGTAACTTTAAAATGGTATAGCTGGCAAAAAGGTTTACTGGCTTTGTATTTGTAACCTCAATATACAGTCCTAAAGAAAATGTAATACACATGGAAAGCATAGGATGACTCATCATTCTAGGTGCATAAAATAAAAAAGTTCTAATGAATATTTTATACCACACAATTTCTGAAATATAATGATGTGATTATATAAATATAGTAATATTTTACATCTGATGATGGTTAGAAATATTGTGAGACCATGGGTCTTAGGACCCGGGTTGTGGAGTCGGAGTCGGGGAGTCGGTAGTTTTGAAGAGAGTGGAGTCGGAGTCGGTAATTTTGAAGAGGGTGGAGTGGAATCAAATCGGTAAATTTTCAAAAGGGTGGAGTCGGAGTCGGTAATTTTCAAGAGGTCCGAGTTGGAATCGGTAATTTTGGAGAGGATGGAGTCAGAGTCGGAAAATTTTTGAACAGACTCTACAAACAACTGCTTAGGACTATGTGAAAAATAAATAAATAAATAAATAAATTAAAAAAAAAATTAAACAAAAATTTAATTTTTTAGAGCTATTAGGCAAAAATTTAAGTGCACAATATATCTTAAAATAACAATTTCTTCAGAAAATGATACTTTTTAACACTGGGCAAGATCAATTGGGACGCTTTTAAGAGCATCTGCACTAAAGCAATATTTATATTATACAATTTCAAATCTATTGTAAAATATAAGAAATACAAAAATGATTAAATAGGCAGATAATTATAATGTATACAAAGACAAAAATCTTAAATTAACAAAGTTTTTTATCAGAATTCATATTTTATAAAAAATTAAAATATTAGGTAGACTTCAGGTCATGAGCTATTTAGTTTTTATTAATTATTTATGTGATGTCAACATATAGAATAATTATGGTTCGATATTGAAATATATATGCAATGTATGATAATACAAATCCTCACTAAAAAATGACATTTTTGTGATAGCGAGAAGTTTATAAGATGTTAAAGAAAAAATATAACCACTTTAATAAGATTTTTCATTATTTAAGTTCAAATTATATTTAAGAACTTTTTAAAAGTTTATGTAGAATTGCAAGAATATCTTTTTTGCAAAGTTGTAGTATTGTTTTTGTCGGCAGTTAAAAGTTAGTTAGTATTAAGTTGCCAATAGTTGTTTTTTTTTGCCCGTTGCCGCATTCAGGTTTTTGTATTTTTTTTTTTTATAATTAACCGATACTATAGGGAACCGAAAGAATACAGTTGTCGGGTCTGTAGCTCTGGGAATGACAGGGGGGATATTATCCCTACGCCTCTGTCTTCAACTGCCTCCCAGCATAAATAGCCAAATCCAACTTAAAAAAAAAAAAAAAGAAATTTTGATAAAAATTGTACACTGATTACAAAATGTCATTTGTTTTAGTGTATCTGGCTTATTTAATTTTTATTGCATTTTTATATTAAGTATCTCAGCTGTTTTTAAAAAATATTGCTATTGTTAATTAAGGAATTTTTATGAATAGGTTTTAATAAAGCTCATAATTAAGATAAAATAAGTGAGTATATTGACATATTTTTATAAAGTTAAGAAAAATTTTAATAAATCTTTTACATACCATTTTCTTGAAGTACAAGTATTTGAACTCTCTCACTCTTCCGTTTCTGCCTGCAAAGTTTTCATAAGGGTTTTCATTTTTTTGTAGGGTTATTCAATCCAATATTTTGTGAGAACATAAATTACTGATATCACCTGAAATAAAATAAGTTTCTTGGTTTATTTTGAAGGGTTCTATATGTAAGTGATCTTGAACAATTATTTACATATAAACCTGTATGAAAATATGTCTTTGAATGTACATAGTAGAATATAACTATATGGAATTATTATAATAAATTGAAAAGAAATTTAGAAATGGATAATTTCTTTTGGTATTTTGAAACTATGTTGAAGAGAGTATACAATATTTAGTACTGAATATACGTAATGAATATTTTAATACCCAGTTTAAGTGAGAGAACACACAACACCTATAACAATGTTTAAGAACTTAAAGATATGGTAAATAGTCTAGATTAGGTAGACGTTTTTCCATTTTTTTGTTATCATTTTTTTTGTATTTGTGTTTACCGCTCCGATAAAGAAATGCTTACCAGTGTTAGAACCCATATTTGTGTGCCTAATCACTGTGATTTAAATTAGTTTACTCTTTACATTTAACAAACCATATTTTAAAATTATTGGATTGCGGTGCAGAGTGAAGCACAGGAAATAGCAACCTTAGAATTAAGGAAATTCCTTACATTTGGTAAGCATTTCTTACTTGAAGTTATTAGAAGAGATAAAATGACTGGAAACTGGGCTCATTGGTCATATCTTGATAAAAAAGGTCTCCAGCAGTAAGCAAAGTAACACCAAAATGGAGTTGGGAAAGATAAATTTGAACATCTATTTAGGCTATAACACCTGTGTCATGAGATCTTCAATGATTTAATGATCGTTTATAGGCTTTAATTTGAGGATACCCAAAGAGGATAAAAAAATTGATTTGAAGGGTAAGGGAACAGACCCCCCAGATTACCATAGGCAATTTCAGTATCCCAGTTCCAGAATTTCATCTCTTAGAAGAACAGCAAAAATGTTCCAACTAATTTTTCGACACACAGGACATGTGGAGAGATTAGAGGACCATAAAGGAATTATATGCCATTTTCCAAATTATAGAGATGCATTGAGACCAGAAATGAAAAGTTTTAAATGAAGGATGATGTTTTCTCAGTTCTCTACTTAAAACTCTGTGATGCAATTGGTCAGATATACAAGTCTCAAATGGTATGAAAAGAAGAAATTCATATCAGTTCATTATTTCAAGGTCCAACCAAAGGTTGATGTGTTGGAACCTGGCGAAGTAATTCTGTTCCTATGGGGAATATAGAGATACCTCAAAGATTATGAGGCAACAATGTGCAGCAAGCATCAACAATATTATTTCCCTTAATTCCTGTGTGAGAAGGAATCCAAACTAGATGAATGTCCCAGACCTTTGCTTCAAAAATGCTAATCCAATTTTTCCTTATTTTATTATATGGTATTTTTCCTCATTTCCAAATTGGAAGAGGATGGATATGTGAAGAAACAATCTTTTGAGGGTCCAATGTGGGTGAAGATAGATGGATGATTTATAGTTGAACAATTCTGCATAAGATGTGAACCTCCCATTCCAATTTCCAAGTTGAAGTGAGTTATTATAAAATGAGGGGATCTATATTGTGGGAAGTAGAGGGAATAGAAGTACTCCATTGTTTGACAAATCCGTAAAGATATGAATGATATATACAGTGTTCTTGAATAAAATAACTGTAAGCCATGTAGGAAGGATCACCCTTTTCCTCCCAGGGTCCGATGAAATCCATCTATAAAGTAGTGTAGATGTGCGAGGAGGAGATGGATGATATTTTGGAATAGATAAAGCAGTGTAATAGTTGATAGTTACTGCAAGTCAGGATGCTCCGAGAAAATTATTATTTTGATGAGAATACCCCAAGGTTGATTTTACCCCACAAAGTTTGAAAAATAATGAACTCTAGCATTTTTAATTTCGTAGCACAAATGCAACAAAATGGCCTTAGTCTGGCCAAATTTTATAATATTCTTTTTTTTATATATTCTTCTCCATGTAAAATGACAAGATATGAGAACTTCTATATATACATTTAAATTTAAGATAAAAAATCAGATTGATATACATATATTATATATATAATTATTATATATATATAATATATATATATATAATAATATATATCATATATATATTTATATAATATTAATATATATTATATATATATATTATTAATATATATTATATATAATATAATTGATACACATATATTTATAAATTGAATCTGAAAATTTTGAAAATATATTTTTTTATCTATTACATGAATTCTATAGTTTGTCTTTAATATATACAAGAAACTGTATCGTATTTTAACAACATTTTATTATTTTATTCGAAAATAAAAAGAATATGATAACAGAATGTTGTTAATAAATATATCATACTGCATGATAATTTTCTTAACCCATCTGGCAAGCATTGTTTCATTAGTTTTATAATCCCAAATCTAATAACCTTTTTTAATATGTTGATTTGTCAGATTACTGATGTAGATATTACTTAAAAGGTATAATATTTTAATTAACACTGTCATATTCTAAGTAAATATACTATTAACGATTCATTTAATATAGTGAATTCATAGTATAATTTGATAACAGTTTTTGTACAAATCTATAGAAATTATGAGGGTATATATCTTGTAAAGATAACATAAAATAGGTGTAAATTTCCCAAATTTGGAATAGGTTCTACTTTTTTGTAAGAATAGGAATTTTTACAGGCTGTGACTAGAATTGTTAAACAGCAAATAAAAATTGTTCCAATTCATTGCTCAGCGGGGGTTTGCCAACCTTGCCATTTAATTACATGAAATATTGGTAAAAATAAATTAATAAACTGGAGTTCTTATGCAACGGTAATAATATAGCTGAGGTAACTAACACTTACATAACTACAGTATTGTATTAAAGCCATAACTTTTTAATTTAATAAAATATAAACAATTCTTTATAGTTTTGGTAATTTATGTAGGTAAAAGAACACTTGTATTAAAATATAAATTTTTAATTTATAAATCATATCAATAAAAATTCTTATTTGAGTTATGATATCACCCATAAAGAATCAAAATTTTTTACTTTTTTTTACTCAGGAGCATTAATTTTTTTAGTTTTCTATTAAATGTGAATTTTACTAAAAGTGGAAATATGATAAAAAAAAAAACTAAAAGTTTTTTTGTCTATTTTTGGTAAATTTAAAGTTTCTTTCTAATTAAGCCCATTTTGATATGAGATAGTCTGCCAATTTTATAATAAATCATTCGACAGCTATAGTCTAAAAAAAATAATAATGGAAGAAAAAACCAATGTGGCATATCCTTTAGGAAAAAAGTTTCTGCTTCCAGTTGTTTTAAACTCCAAATAGCTTTTCTTTTTGATTCATCCAGGTTAGGTCTCTCTTTTCAGGCTCTAGTTCAGGTTATGAATATTAAGATATTAAAGTATTAGACATTACGAATATGAGACAGTAGAAAGCCATTGGGCCTGTAAAGACTGTCCCCGTCACCCATACACCCAAACCAATGCCTCATGCCATCACAAAGACTTAGGTTGTCCCAAATTTACTCTAATAAAATCACCATATTGGCTTAGTAAAAATAATGATGTGGTATATATAATGATCTAACATCACACCATCATTAATATAGTTATGGTCACACATGAGTATAGACATTAGTAATAACTGTTGGGAAATTTTAAGTGCAAATTTTAAATGAATATTCGTCTTGGTGTTTTAAAAAGATAAACCTTAGGGTGGCCAAAAGAGAAACCTGTTTGTGGTAGAGAGATAAGAGAGAATTATGGAAAGCGTAATGTTTTAAATATCAAGGTAGTTATAGGATAGATGATTTAGAAAATTAATAGTAGAAATAGAATGAACCTTAACGCCAATCATAAGAAGGCAAGAGAAGAGGCAGAAATTTAATTGCAAGGAATAATCTTCATAATCCTGATGAGTTACCCTAATATTCTCAATCTTAACAATATATGCTAGAGTATTGTATTTTCTAGAAATTGATGACTGTTTATAGAAGTTCAGATAAGGAAATGGTCAACATTTTCAATGTATTTTACATTCAATGTTTACTGGAGGAAAGATTAGATACTTAGTTCTTGGAGATAATTAGTAATTGTATGCATGTAACGACATAGCTTAATAATTGAATTTGATGTTAAAGGATATAAAACGTTTATTAGGATCATATTGACCCAAGTAAAGCTGTATGCCTTGACGGCATTTTTTATTATACGATCCAGTGAGCGGCCCAACGAGCACTTCAAAGGAAAACTGTATTTTGATTTAAGTGATCTATAACATTTGGGTGAGGTACCAGATGTGGAAAATTGATATGTTTACATATTTATAGAAGGTAGTATAGAGATTTGGGAAATTTTATGCGCCCAGTTAGCTTAACATCTTGTTGTAAAGGTTCTCTGAGAAAGTTATGAAAGGTCATATAGAGAAATATTAAGAAGATAAAAGGTATTGTATGACTCCCAGCACGGTTTCAAGAAAGGGAAGATCATGTCAGACAAACCTTTTAGAATTATATTACTGGCTCCATGGACAGCATGACAAGGAGATTTCAGTTGATATTGTATAATTAGACTTTAGTTAAAGCTTTGCTAGTTTTTACTGCATAAGGCTGAGAACGAAAGATTATTGCATGTGGTTATAGGGATGAGTGGTTACATCGGTTGAGATTAAAGAGTGGTTGCGAAATAGAAAACAGTGTGTACAACTAAATGGGCATAAATCATCATGGAAATGTGAAGAGTGGTGTCCCACAGAGGTTAGTGCTGGGGCCACAATTTTTATATATATAAATGATTTTAGACCAGGGACTTAAAATGCAAGGTTTTTATGTTTGCAGATATACTAGTACGTTAAACAACTCCTGTTGGAAAGATTATTTTCAAAATTTAACACCTGTTTACTGAAATGCATGCTTTCTATATCAAGATGGCATGCTTTCTCTTATTTGTCCCTTATTATGCCCCCCTGGCCAATGCCATAGCCTACTATGAAAATTTATTGGTCTCTGTATTATGCAATTGATATGTATATTATTGTAGATTGTATATTTCCCCTCTGAGAAATCCGCTTTCTACTAAGAAAACATTCCTAACTCTTCAGCCTCTCCTCATTCTTACCCTCAAACCAAGAAATCATCCTTGTTTGCTACGTTGCAACTCCTCTAAGCATATTTAAGCTTATCTTTAAATAAGAGGGCCAACTTGTTGCACAATGACTCTATTATGGCCTAAATAGCTAATTCTACAGTTTACTTATAACTTCATTGCTCTTGTAAACAACATAGCGATTTAATGCCCAGCATCTTATTAGCTTATTTCTAGCTTCCAACATTGATTAGCTACTCTTAAATTACTGCTTATATCACACCTAAATCTTTTTTCTTGGTCCAAAGAACTCGAGTCAATCCCATTCATATCAAGTACTTATAACTTTTTTGTTTAAGAGACTAGGTGAAGTACTTACACTTTCTACTACTATTAAATTCATAATTGCACACCTTACTGCCACCAAAGAAGTTTATCAGATCATTTGAATCTTTATACAATCTTTCATATTCCCCTAACTGAGGTGGCCACTTTTGGTATCATCTGCAAACTTAGAAACCTTGCATTTAAGTCTGGTCTAAATATCATATTTATATATGAGGACAATAATGGGCCCCAGCACTTTGACCCCTGTGGCGACCCACCTTCACTATTGATATCTCACTAGTATTGTAAAGGTGCAAGATATTATATCATGTAGAATAAACAACGGTGAGTGAGAAGTGTAGTAGAAAGGTGTCTAAAAGAGCACAGAGGCACATATTTATTATTTAAATAAGAAAGCTATGGAAAATTTTTTTACTTGAGAGGCTGTAAATATTTCTTCGTAGACTTAAATCATTTTCGTTTTCTTTTTTTTATGCTGACATTTATTTTTTTTTTTAGAGTATAATGTTGTGATTTTTATTTTATATAAGAATTCCTAATGTTGTATAAAATTAGATGATAAATAATATTTGATTTTGTTATGCATACACTCTCTTAAGTATATCATTATTTTCAAAATATTATCTGCAGAGATAGGAATATTGAATGCAGTCAATGATAACTTCTCCAACTTGATACATCGAGTAATATATCAAACGCTGCTCTGGTAAATAGAATAAGAAAATGAGAGCATGGTGAATATAGATGGTTGGGAATTAAGCGGATATCCAAGGAAAATTTTAAGGATCTAATCTTTAGTTTAGATGTAATAGAGTCTATCAAAATTAAAACTCTCTATAATATGACTGGAAAGATCTTCTACGAAGATGTTAAAAAAGGCAGCATTTAAACCTTATCTCAATATTTCTGATTAAAGTGCATTATGTTTCTTAAATGAAGCCCAATGCTTTACTCATAGTAACCATCTTTATACCATTTATGTAGGTTTTATTTTTATTGCATGGATCTATATCTGATAATTTGTGTGGTGCGAGACTTTATACGGTATAATATATATATATATATTAATATTATTTATTTATATTATTAGTTATATATAATATATTTATATATATATGTATATATATAATTATATATATATATATATATATATATATATGGTAATTGGTTACCCAGAGGGTTGTCACTCCCGATTTTTATGAAATCACAGGATAAATTAAAATAAAAAATAATGAAGAATAGTAAAAACGAAAATCGTAGCTCTCCTTAGGAAAAAAAGTTAACAGCCTCTCAAAGTTGTCTAATAATCCCATAGACTTTTCAATATTGATCAGATACAGGTTAGGATTCTCATTTAGGCCTCTAAGTCTCCAGGTATGAAATAAGTTTGTTAGTTAAAACAGAGAAAATCTATGTTAGAATTAACAAATGTTATCATAAACTGAACTAGGATGGCCACTAAAACGAGCACGAGGCCCACAATTTTTTTTATAAGAAGTCTATGGGCAAATTTTAAACTTTCAGAGGTTGTAACTATTTTTTCCTAAAAGAGACTGCCGATTTCATATTTCCCCAACTATTCTCATTAATTATTTTTTAGAGTATATCTGTGATTTTCAAAAAAAAAATTTTTGGTTTTTTTTTATACAAATCTTATGGGGTTTTTTTACAACTTTGAGAGGGTAACTTTTTTTACTAAGGAGTGCGACGATTTTCGTTTCCACAGCTCTGTTTTAATAATTTTTTTAGAGATGTCATGTGATTTTTCAAAAATCGGGGTGACAACCTTCTGGGTAACAATTACCATATATAATATATATATGATAATAATATATATAATATATATATATATATTTATATATTTATATATATATCATATACTATATTATATATATATATATATATATATATATGATATATATTATATATATATAATATATATACTATAATAATATTATATATAATATAATATATATTAATATATATTATAATTAATATTTTATTATATATATAAATATATATATATATATATATAATATATATATATATAGGCATAAAAATCTCTGACCAAATGGATAACATATATAAAGAACATTAATGAAATCATCTTGACTTTCTCTCAAGAAACATTGCCTAGAAATTGACTAATATGAATTTTAAACGCAGCAAGCCAGGTGGGACGGTCCAAAAACCACAGCTCTGGGTCTAAAAACAAACCAGCATTGATAATTGGAGCCGGTAGAATTGCACCCACAGTCTTCCGCGGAGCCACATGGATTCCTCGAAGCGCAGGGAACAACTCGCATCACTGCACACAGTAACCCGATTCTCATTCGCCCGTTCGTAGTCAACAGTACGGTCACCCCTAGCTGTTCAGGATTCTCGTCGAGAACGACCGTGGACTGGTCCTAGCTTTAAAGCAGCCGACAGTGTAAGTTGTCAGTTCTGACGTACGGAGAACAAATATTAAAAATTGACTATATTAAAATATAGATAAGAGCGACTCAGGACGAGAGAAGAAAGAGAAAGGATTTCCGGGGGCGTAGCCGAAGGGCAAGATGCGCGGAAGCGGGCACATATTCGAAAACCCCAGGGAAGGGATAAGGCCATAAGAACCTATCGATGTGTTTTTTTTCTCGCATTTTTTTTTTTTTTTTTTTTTTTTTTTTTTTTTTTTTTTTTTTTTTCCGATTAATTTTATTGATATTAAAATTATCCTTTCGCATATTTTTAATTTAGATACTACCGTTTCAGTTTTTGTATTTGGTGCTTAGGTCGATTGAAAATGCTTATAAACAGTTTAAGCGGACATCACAAATTTCTGCATAACGACGCGATTCTCATAAGTTACTTTTGTCTACAAACAATTGAAAATCAAGCTGTTAGTGATGGAGCCACGTGCGTTTGTTGGAATAAACTTTGAAATACACAAAATAACAAATGTAACCGTTACACCCCTTAGGGGTACCGCTAGGATGGGTTCTTAGATGAATTCTCTGAGGGTGTTTCCAAAGTACGTGCTTACAGTTATACTGTAACAATCGCCTCTTCTTGATTGCGTTGGTTTTGCCGTTAGATAGTTGTCTATAGTAAAGCTTTATGAAGATGTTATACTTTGATTAAATCGTCTACGGTTTATTTCAAGCTTAAATGTATGCAGGTTGCGATGGTAAATATAATGTTTTTAGTTCAAGGATAATATTGATGTTAGCGGTTATTCGTTGATCTGTTGATCTGTAGGTTAATTTATGATGTTTGACAGAGAATTTTGCTGATGTCACGTTATTCATAGTTCAAAATGATGTTATTTAGCTATTAGCTCCACTTTGATGAATGAAGCATCAATTCATAGTTCAAGATGCTGGTATCTTTTGATAGTTTTGGACACCTTTGTAAGAAGATTTTGTTAGATAATACGGCCTTATCTGCTGATGATATGATTGAAAAGCCAGTATAGGTTGAGTTTTGCTGTATAATGAGGGATAGTTTGAGAAATTATTCATAGGATCCAAAGTGTGTCATGTCTTATCGTATATCCTGATGTTGAGTATTATTGTAGGTTTTCGACCCCTTGTAAAGTTGTAGATATGTTAGGCTATGCCTTAATTTTGTTTACGTTTTGTTTAAAATATTACATGAAATGTGAATTAAAAACTGGTTTGTATTAGAGCAAATGACAAGTTTCGTAAGATATTACTGTTTTAACTAATGATGATGTTTTAGAAACGTGAGCATAGGTTAAGTTTTTTGCTGAGTAATGTTAGTTTTGCCCGAGAATTTTTTGCTATGTTACGTTTATTATTAGTTTAAATGATGTTATATCCATTATGAGTGAACTTGATGAAATGTAGTGTAGTTCATAAGTTCATGATGACTGGTATCTTTGATAGCTTGGTCAATTTGTTAAAGGAATTATTGTTGAGATAATTGCTTTAGCTGTTGCTGATAATGTTGGAAAGGGGATACCATTGAGGTTTTGTATGTCCGTTAGCATACTACTAAAAAACCTTTGAAAGTAGGAGAATTTTTGTGAATGTTAGCAGATTATTCATACGATGAGTTTATATATTAGATTTTGTCGTTGTGCCATATGTATTCTCAGTATACAGGTTATGATAGTTAGTTTTAATTGATAGTGAAACTTTCGTTATTAGCATATATTCGTTGGTCTGTAGATGATAATTAGGTTAAGGTATGATAAATGTTTGTAATATTACTATGATTAAGGTTTAAAATACCAAATGATATGTTAAGATACGTAGTTTGAAAAAAGGTGTGAACAGGTTACGTTCTGTATGAATGTTAGTTACTTTTACTGCTGTTAAGTGATGGAACTATGTTAAATGTGAACCCTGTTTTTATTCGAGGCTTAGGTTGTGTTAGGTTTTAGTCGTTGTACATTATATGTCTTCAGTTTCAGGTTAAGGCGGGCTCCCCAATGCGGGAAAGTTTTGTCGAACCTTTTGCAAACATTCCAATATGTGTATGGGTCATTTTGACAAGCTTTGCTCATTTTGGCTTGGGTTTTTGCACAAAATACACAATCTTTTCCACAAGCGAATGGAAAAGATATTGTGCATTTTGACCAAAATCAAAGTAAAAATGAGCAAAGATTATGCCAAAAAATGCCATACACACAGTGGGTGTTTGCAAAGGGTTTAACAAACTCGCAGTGTGGAGCGACTTTATGATGTGTTAGCTTATGATGCTAAAACTATTGTTACGTTAGCCATATATTCGTTGTCAGATTGTATAAAAGAATGTTTTTGTTATGTTTATCCCAAAAATGATACTCGAAATATGATTTGAATCAAGATAATAGATCCATGAGGGTGAAGTGAAAGGGAGTAGGAGGGACGGGTGGTTTTTGATTTACTGATTTATTGATTTACCAGGCTTTAAAATAGTAAACTATTACAACTTTATATGATATTTTATTCAAGAACTTATTTTTATGTACTTTTATCTAAAAACTTTTTTTTATTTTTTATGTTATGTTTGGAATCAAACTTTGCCTATGTTTTGCATTATTCGATTGGATAAAGAATAAATATATTCTATGAATGATTTTTTGTTAAAACTTTTACGTCTATATCTTATGTAAAAACTTTTTACCGCTAAGCATTATATTTCGGTTGCCAGATATGTATTAAGAATCAGGTTATGCTAATTTTTTTAAATATTAACGTGTTTTAATAGTAAATATACATTGATATAATTTAGAGATATGCCTTGAAAAGGTGATGAATAGGATACCGTATTGTAGCCCCCTGGTGTAGGATATTAAACTGTTGTTAAGTATGAAAACTTGTTAATGTTAACTGTTTAATTCGAGCGTAAGGGGTGTTAGGTTTTGTAATTGTACATTATATTCTTAGTTCTGGTATGCTATGTTAGTGTTTTAATTAATGTGAAAAACAATGTACGTTAAGAATATATTGTTGGTTTAGTATTTAAGAACTTATTTTTGTACTATGTTTTATCCGAAATGATACCTCCGATATGTGACCTGATCAGTAGATAATAGATAAAAGGTCAAATGGACGGGTGGTACAAATATGGACCGGGTAGAAGGGGCAGGGTGGGTATTTGATTTACTAATTTACTGCTTAAAAATCGGTAAACTATACACTTTACTATGAATATTTTATTCAAAGAACTTATTTTTTATGTTATGTATGTGGATAACTTTGTTATTTTTATGCTTTGTTTGGATAAAACTTTATATGTTTTGCAAATTATTTGTTAGGGATTATGATAAATTTAGGTTAAGGTTATGATAAATTTTTGTTAATATATACTATATTAATGTAAAAAACTCTGTTAGGGATTAGCATATATTACGTTTGGTCTGTATAGATAATCGACAAGGAATATGATAACATTTTTTTAATATTACTAGTGTCAATGTATGATTAAGTTAATATGTTAGAGATATGCCTTGAAAAAAAGTATGAATAGGTAACGTTTTGCTGCATGCAATGTAGTTACTTTACTGGTGTTAAGTGTGGAGCTTTGTTAAATGTTAACAAGTATTTATTTCGTGTGTAAGTTGGTTAGGTTTGTTTTCGTTGTTAACATTACTTTTTTTAGAGATATGTTACGCTATTGTTAGCTTTATTGATGTGGAAACTTATTACGTATTTTAGAGTATATTTGTTGATAGCAGTATGATAATTAACCATGTTGTGATCATATTTGGTTAAGATATTAACATTTTACAATGTAACAAATAATAAAAATTAACATGTTATGTTAGATATATGATTGACAAAGTGTGGCATAGGTTTACGTTTTTGTATGCCTATAGATTAGTTACTTACATGTTATTAAGATATGGATTATTGTTAACGTTAAAGTTTATTAAATGTTTAAGGTGTGTCAGGTTTGTCGTTGTGCTTTATATTCATAGTTCAGATAATGCTATGTAAGCTTTATTAATGTGAAACTTTGTTACGTTAGCATATTAATATTGATGCAGTATGATAATTAAACCAGGTTATGAATAATTTTTTGTTAAATATTACCAATGTAATCTAAATTAACATTAGATGTTAGAGATTATGCATTGACAAGTGTGCATAGTTTACGTTTTGTATGTATGTTAGTTACTTACTATTGTTAAGTGTGGACTTTGTTAATTTTAACGTGTTTATAATTCCGTGTTTAAGGTGTGTTTAGGCTTTGTTGTTGTTAGTCATTATATTCTTGGACTAATGATGTTAATGTTTTATAGCTTTATTAATGTGAAACCTTTGTCTACGTTAGCATATATTCGTTGATCAGATTATAAAGAATCTGTTTTTATGTTATGTTTATCCAAAATGAACTCGAAATGTGACTTGAATAATAGATCAATAGGATTGATAGATCATGGGAGGGTGGGATAGGTTGGAGGATAGGGTGATGTTTGAATTTACTGTTTATGATTTAGGTATGTAAACATTCAATTTTGACTAAAAATAATAATGACTTGAATCAATTAGATCAATAGTTACGTTAGGTTGGACGGGGGATGGGATGGCTGGTTTGATTTACTGATTTACTGATTTTAGGGTATGTAAAACAGGACAATTTTACTAAAAAATAATTGACTTGAATTAATAGATCAATAGATAACCGCGGATGGACAGGAGGGTGGTTGAATGGTGGTTTGATTTAGACTGATTTTAACTTTTCGTTAGGTATGAATAAAACATGACATTTTTAGTAAAATATGACTTGAATCATAGATCAGTAGATAATAGATCACGGGAAGGGGTGAGGGAGGAGAGTTTGAATATTAACTGATCTTACTGGATTTTACTGGCGTTTTAGGTATGTAAAAACGTAATTTGTAAGTTATACAAAAAGAATAAGAATTTTATTTATTTTATTTTTTTTATTTATTTATTTTTTTTATCACATTTCTGGATGCTTCTGAAACCAATCATTTCGAAATTCTACAGCAATAACAATATATAAGGATACAACAGATTGTTGTTATACGAATGGTTATTAACCACCGCACCGGCTCCAGAACCGGAGCCTGTAACTAGAATCCGACTGAATCTGACATCAGACTCCTTCAACGACTTCATTGCTTTCTCTGACTCAAATCATCCTTTTCTCCCTTTCTCTTATGTATTTATCCATTCGTATGGGAGGGACCCCCCCTCTGAAAGTACCCGAACCTCAAAGATCTTGGAAGACCTCCATAATTCGAGATCTATGGGATTCTGATTAACATATATATAAGATAAAACATTGCATTATTATACAATATACTACTCAGACACTCCACGGAGCCAGCTTTCCTTACGGAAACCATATCGATTTTTAGGGGGGAAGGGTTTCCCCTTACGGGGGGACGCAGGGGAACGTAAATTCGTCTACGACGAGATTAGAACAAACTAGCGCTCCTCAAATTTTAAGCACCGATACGATAAACCTAACTGTAGATATATATATATATATATATATATATATATATATATAATAATATATTATATATATATATAATGATATATATATGATATATATTATATATATTATATATTATGAATAATAATTAATAATATATAATAATAATAATAATAAATAATAATAATATACATATAATAATAATATATATAATATATAATAATAATAATAAATAAAAATAATATATAATGATAATAATAATATAATAATATAATATATAATAATAATAATAATAATAATAATAATAATAATAATAATATATCGTCCCGCTTCGGGTCAAATGAACAAGGTGTATCGATTGGTTCGATCTCACGTTATGTCTAATCTCAACGGAAATTGGACGTCAAAAGGCTTAGCGAATATTTCATCTTGAGTCCACTGCTACATACCCACATACAACAAATGTTACCTGAAAATTCCGTTCTGTGAACCATCTACCCAACAACTAGCATTAGAACAATTCAAAAGGTTATCATTACGATAGCTCAAAACCATTTTAGAGAAAAGGATGTCAGCTATCATATGCGGGGCCCTAATATATATATTATATATCTTATATATAATATATATATATTATATATATATATATAATATATATATATATATATATATAAATAAATAATTATTATAATATATATATATATATATATATATATATAATATATATATAGGACAGTAGGTTTGACTCGTGAATGCGACGGGGAACATAGATGGGGGACGTTTTCATACCCGGTAGGAGAGGGGCCGAGGAACCCCCTGAACAAACCAATACAGAGCTGGGGTTCAGAGTCCTACTCGGAAGGGGGAAATAGTCCCTAACCTGTGTTCCCGCGGAAGGCCATGAAACCCGACTCCTAGCCATCTTCTCCGGTCAACCGTTGAGTAATCTTAGTTTTTTAAACAAAACAAACTACAACATAAAAAAATCAACTTAAGGTTACTTAATTTAAAAAAGTTTAAAATATTAACTATTTCTAATTTTATTATTTTTAACTTTTAAAAGGATTTTTTTTTTTTTTTAAAAGTGTTTCAGTAGCTAAAAATTTTACGTTGATTCCAAAAATGTAATCTTTTTACTGTAGCGTTAATAGTTTTTTAAGATTAACATAATGACGGACTATCGAAAGTGCTGATCCATATATAATAATTATAATATATATATATATATATATAATATTATCTTATATATATATATATTTAATATATATATATATATACTGTAATATATATATAATATATAATTATATATATATATATATATATATATTATATATCTTTATATATATATATATATATATATATATAACTATATATATATATCTGTATAAATATATCTATATATATATATATATATTATATATATATATATATATCTATATATATAGTATATAATATATATATATATATAATATATCTATATTACTATAATATATATATATATATAATTATATATATAAATATATATATATATATATATTATATATTATATATATATATATATATATATATATATATATTATTTATAATTATATATATATATATATATATATTATATATTATATATATATATAGCTATATATATTTATATATGTTGGTAACCATATTTTCCATTATCTAGTTGCCTATTATGGAATAAATAACTGAAAATTCTAAGTTCAGAAAATTAAGTTAAAAAAACTATAGTTTTTTAAGAATTGTTTATGGCAAGTTTTCTGGCATAATTCCAGAAGGTTGCCCCTGAAAATTTAGAAGTATTTTTTTTTGAACTTAAAAATTTTTTTTCCAGAAAATATTATAGATCAAAATCAAAATACATATTATATTTCATATATATATTGAATATATAGTAATACTGTAGACAGCGACCCACACATTTTGAGACCAAAAAATTTTCTAAGTTAAAAAACAATGTTTCAAGTTCCAGAAAGTTAAGTTAAGCATTTGTTTTTTAAAGGCAAATTGTTTAGTGGTAAGCTTTGGCTAATTCAGAAAGAACTGTCCCTTAAAGAATTTTTTAAAACTAACTACCTAATTATTTCTAAACTTGGAGAATCATTTTTCATCTTTTGAAATTTTGGTCTCAAAACTGTGGGTCCAGCCTGTCTACAGTTTACGCTGAATAATATATATATACTATTATAATATAGGTATATATATATATATCATATATAGTATATATATATATATATTATATAATATATATATATGTATATTTATATAATATTATATAATATTCTATATATATAATATAATAGGTAAATATTTAGATTATGAGCAGTGTACATATTAGTTCTGAAAAAAATTTTCTAAGTTCAGAAACGTTATTTAAGTTTTGTTAAGAAAATTCTTTAGTGCAACTGGCAAGCTGTAAATGGAATTATGCCAGAAGTCTTTGCCACTAACAGAATTTTCTTAAACCAAGTAAAGAAAAGGTCAACTTTTACTATAAATTTTCTTCTGAACTAAGAAGAAAATTTTTTGAACTTAGAAATTTTTTATTCAGAATATAGAAACACTTATTCAAATATAGAATAATACATAATATATATATATATATATATAATATTATAATTATATAATATATATATATATATATATATTATAATTATATATAATATATAATATATATATAATATATATTATATTATTTATTTATCTAATAGTAGTATATTTATGATGAACGTTACGATTTTTTTTCAAACGCAACCCAACAAATGTTATCGTATATATAAAATATTTAGTTCCTTTTTTTATGTTTTTTAATAAGTTTGTTCCATTTTCTACAAAAAAGGAAGAAATTAGGATACTTTTTCTATACAACGACATTTTTCCAATACAACAGGGTATTTAAAGATGCAAAGTGTTGTTGACCAATTTAATAATTCTCTTACTTTAGCAACTGTACGACTTTCGCTAAGAGTCACCAATACCTGGATTTTTATTTGGAGAATTATTTTAAATTTTAGAGAAAAAACGTATAGTAAGTTATATAATTAGTTTTGTAATATTTGAATTGAAGAGGCAATATATTTTTGTTACTTTAATTTGATAAACTTTTAAAACGGTGTTTGTGCAAAGAGATTTTCTAAATGATTATGTTTATTACAAGGTAACTACACGGTTGAGGTTTGTTAATCAATTGGGACAGCTCTTGTGTATAATTGTATAGAACAGTTTTTCGTTTTTTTTTCCAAGAGACTGGAAGAAAGAATACATAATGAGAAGTCAATGGTGGGGTATTGTATGATTGGTATAGTTGTGGGTCTTTCCCAAGGTAATTATATATTTGTAAAAATAAAAAATAAGTATAGGTTTATAAGGAAAGGTAGTAGCAAGCGGGAAATTAAGTAAGGGAAGTTAGCTTAACAGTCTTGGTTTTGTAAAAGTGGTAATAGTTGAGTTTTTTAACTGAATTAAAAAATCAAATATTGTTTAAAAATTGTAAAGTTGGTTTTTGAAACCGGGTATGAAACGTGGCAACATGTTTAAAAAAAAACTTGTCATATTTACATATATTTATATGCAATGTTATTCAGCGATTTTCATATTTTTTTGTTAAAAAAAATCAGGGTAATTGTGGATAATTCGAGACTGAAATGTCAATACTGTATTAAAAACTACAACATTTATAGCTAAAAAAAAAATGGTATCAACAAATTTTTAATTTTGTCTTTTTATTTATGAGTGTTTGTTTGTTATATTTTTAAAGAAAAAATTATAAAATAAAGGCTTCAAAAGTTGCCTAATTTTCTTGTATTTATAGGGTTAATACTATTGATGCTTTTTTAAAGAAGTCTATCTGAATTTCCATTATTTTATACATAAAAAATAATTTTTATGAAATTAAAGATTCATGATATTCTTTAAAAATGATTGAGTCATAAGCGGATATCGACAAATTGGGACACGTTGTTCGCAAGCGTTACAATAACGTATGCTCTAAACCATAGGCCATCCACAGTCCCCAAAAAGAACTCTTCAAGATAGTGTTTTAAAGCTCTTGGTTTTTTCTCATCATAATTGCTGAATCTTCAAAAGGACTATTTTGCTTCAGTGTTTTGGAGGAAAGATAGATAAATGTTTTGGAGACACTAATAAGTTCTATGGTAATGCATGTACAAAAGACTTTACAGAATTGAATTGACGTAAAAGATAATAAACATTTACTAGACCCATATTGAGTAAAACTGCAGGTCCTGATGTATATATGGTAGAATTTTAACAGAAGGGTAGTACAGCAACATCTGCAAAGACTGTTATGATTTTTAAGCGATTATAAATTTGGGTGAGGTGACCAGATGAAAACTGGAAACGGCATATGTTGTAACTAGTTATAAGAAAGGTAAGTTAGGAATATTTGGGAAATTATAGGCCAGAGTTAGCTTAAAACATCTCTGGTTGTAAAGTTCTGGAAAAGTATATGAAAGGTTCATATAGAGAAATATTTAGAAGATTACAAGGTATTGTATGACTGTATGACACCCATCATTTTTTCAGAAAGGGTAGGTCATGTCAAACAAACCTTTAGAATATGGAATACATAACTGACTGCATTGACCGAGGAAGACCAGTTGATGTTATATATTTAGATTAGCAAATCATTTGAATAGGTGGCCACACATAAGGCTGATGAAAAAGATATTGCAATGTGGTATAGATGAAGTGGTACATGGTTGGATTAACGAGTGGTTGTGGAATAGAAAACAGTATGTACAACTAAATGGGAATAAATCATCATGGGGAAATAGTGAAGAGTTGGTGCCCCCAGGGATTCATGTGCTGGGGCCAATATGATGTTCTCATATATATATGATTTAACAGGGACTTAAATAGCAAGGCTTTTAAGATTTGCAGATGATACAAAATCATCTTGATAAAACTATATTCGGCAGTGGGCCAGAAGTAAAGTGGGCAATAGAATTTAAATAGTAAAACGTGTAGGTTCCTTCAACTAGGTTTCTAATAAAAGTTATTATAACTATGAATGATGAATGGAGACTTGGCTTGAGTCTTGTTGGGACCCAGAAAAAGATTTAGGTTGGTGATTTATAGCAGATAATTTTAAAAAGTAGCTAATCAGTGTTTAGAGCAAGGAATAAAGCTAATAAGATGCATGCTGGGCATAATAAATCTTTTTAACAAAATAGCAGGAAAGTAATAAGTAAACTATATAAATAGCTATGTAAGCAATTAATAGAGTTATTGTGCAACAAGTTTTGGGCTCCTTATTTTAAGAAAGACTTAGATATGCTTATTCAAAATTGCAACATAGAGCAACAAGGATGATTTTCTGGGTTTGAGGGTAAGAGCTTTGAGAGGCTGATGGGGTTCGTACAATTATTCTGTAGAAAGGCGATTTCTCCAGAGGGGACATGATACAAGTCTAAAAAAAAATTTTTTGACATATATTGATAAATACAGAGAAAAATACGAATATTTTAATGACTAGTAATAAAGAATCTGAAGAGTTTTTAGTTTTTTATAATTTTAAAGTAAGAATAGGACAATTTGGTCCAATTAAAATTGATGAAAATTTAGTGAGCTCAGATAAGGAAATGGTCAACTTATTTACAATGCTTATTTTGCTTCAGAGTTTACTGAGGAAAGATTTGAAATATATAGGATTATGGAAGACTAATAGTTCTTGTATGCCTGTAGTAACAAAATAGACTTACAGAATTATGAATTCGATGTAAAAGAAATAAAACGTTTATTAGATCATTATTGACCCAAGTAAAGCTGCAGGCCTGAATGGTAATATATGATAGAATTCCTGAAGAGTAGTAAGGCATTGCAAAGTACTGTATTAGATTTTTTAAGATGATCTATAACATTTGTGAAGGTACAGATGAACTGGAAATGGCATATAGTTGTACTATTATAAGAAAGGGTAGTTTAGGAATATTTGGGAATTATAGGCCAGTTTTAGCTTAAAATCTTTTGGTATAAAGGTTCTGGAAAAGTTAATGGAAAGGTCAATAAGTAGAGATATTTTAAGAAAGATACAAGAGTATTGTATGACTCCAGCCACCTAGGTTTTCAGAAGGGAGGTCATGTCAGAAAACTTTTCAGAATTTATAGGAAATACATCTGACTGCATCCGACACGATGGAGATCCAGTTTGATTTATTGTATATTTAGACTTTTAAGTAAAGCTTTTGATAAGGTTCCCACAATAGGCTGATAAAACAGTTATTGCAAATGTGGTAATAAGATGGAAGCGTGGTACAATGTGGATAAAGAGTGGTTTTTGCGAAATGAAACGGTGTGGTACAACTAAATGGGAATAAATCATCATGGGAAATAGTGAAGAGTGGTGTCCAACAGGGTTCAGTGCTGGGGCCACTATTGTTTCTCATATATATAAATGATTTAGACCATTGAATTAAATGTAAAGTTTATATGTTTGCAAATGATACCAAAGTGACTACCTCAGTGTGGAATAGTGCTGGAATGCATAAAGATTCAAAATGATCTTAGATAAACTTTTGGGTGGGAGAATAAGTGGCCAAAATGAATTATTAATCGTAAACAGTTGAGGTTTTTCACCTAGTTTACTCAATAAAAGTTTTAATTAACGATATGATGGGGATTGGCCTTGAAGTCTGTGGGACCAAGAAAAGATTTAGGTGTTGATTTAAAGCAGTAATATTTTGAAAAGTAGTAATTCAGTGGTTGAAGCTAGAAAAATAAAGCCTAATAAGAATGCTGGGACAATAAAATGCAATGTTGTTTACAAGAGAAGCAAAGGAAGTAATAAGTAAGATATATAACTAGCTTTATGTTTGGGCAAAATAATAGAGTATTGTGCACAAGTTTTTGGCCCTTATTTAGAAAGACTTAGATATGACGAGAGAGGTGCCACGTAGAGACCAGGATGATTGTCTGGGTTTGAGGGTAAAGAGCCTATAGAGGAGGATGAATGAGTTTAATAATGTTTTATGTAGAAAGGCGATTCCTGTTTATCCAGAGGGACTGATAACAAGTGTAACAAATATTAACCTCTATAGATAATACAGGCCAATAAATTTTTCATAGTAGACCATGGACAGGTGACCAGTGGGGCATAATAAGAAAATTAAGAAGGCATGCCATCTTGATATAAGAAGCATGCATTTGTAATAAGGTTGTTAAATTGAACTAGTCTGCCAGAGGAAGGTAGTTGAGATGTGATAGATTGCCCCAAATTTATGAAGAAAGGGTTAGATTTCGTTATATGGATGGGTTGGGTATCATATTAATTATATTGACAAAGCCAATGGCAGGTTTTTAGTTAAGTAGTTATTAATGTTAGATGGCATGTGTGACGATAACTTAGTTATTAATAAGAATGTGAAATAGAGTATCAATATTTATAATATATATAAGAAAGTCTTAAAAAATTATTGACATTAATATATGCAGAGCGATGTATGTTATTATTAAGAATATGCTGTTCTAGCATGTAAATGGGTTGTGTTGACTGGGACGGAGGT
>JABUQX010044528.1:0-5000 GCA_015478945.1 Trachelipus rathkii
AGATAATTGATAATGATAAGTGGTGTGGTGTGAGAAGGGGCTAAATGAGAGAATAAATGAATGCATTAAAGTGGTTTGCCATTTACAAAGGATGTTATGGTAAGTTGATTGGTTAACTGTTTAATAATGGTGAGTATGTTGGGAAGGGGCCAGCTGGGTGACCTAAGAAAAAGTGGATTGAGTCGGTGAAGGAGTGTCCGAAGTTAAGGAAATGGAGAGAGAGAGAGAGGAGAGAGAGAGAGAGAGAGAGGAGAGAGAGAGAAGGGAGAGAGAGAGAGAGAGAGAGAGAGAGAGAGAGAGAGAGAGCAGAGAGAGAGAGAGAGAGAGAGAGAGAGAGAGAGAGGAGAGAGAGAGAGAGCGAGAGAGAGAGGAGAGAGAGAGAAGAGAGAGAGAGAGAGAGAGAGAGAGAGAGGGAGTGGAAAGGGAGAGGAGAGAGAAAAGGGAGGAGAGAGAGAGAGAGAGAAAGAGAGAGAGAGAGAGAGAGAGAGAGAGAGAGAGAGAGACGTTCGGGGATGGAATAAAAAGTAGAGCGAGATAGAGGAAAGAGAGAGAGAGAAGAGAGAGAGAAGAGAGGAGAGGAGAGAGAGAGAGAAGAGAGAGAGGAGGAGAGAGAGGAGAGAGAGAGAAGAGAGAGAGGAGAGCTGAGGAGAGAGAGGGAGGAGATGAGAGAAGAGAGGAGGAGAGAGAGAGAGAGAGAGAGAGAGAGAGAGAATGACGTGGTTTCGTGAGGGGACATGTTTTTGGAAATGACTCTGGGGGTGAACCATGACACTGACGACTACCACAGTGGGGGGTCTGTCGCGGTGCGTGAAGTTGTAGGGTGGATTTCATAGCCCGCAATGGGTAGTACTTAAGGTATGAGGGGGAGGGTAAGGGTAAGGGTGGGGGATTTCCTTTCGACTTGCGTCATGTTCTTCTACTGAACTATTCTGTTGCCGATGCACGCTTGCCTACTCAAAGCCCCATGCTGCTGCTAATATATTTTAAACCAACCAACACACCTTATATATAAACACCAAACTAAAATTAACAATATAAAAAATATAAACTCATAAACAATAATAAACTACCCACTATATACAAACTCATACCACCTAACACAAACTAATAATACAATACCACACACATAATAATCCATATATAATCAAATACCTAAACCTAAATATATATATCTAATTATAATATATATATATATATATATATATATATATTAGTATATATATATATATATATATATATATATATATATATATATATATATATATATATATATCTTGTGTTACAATCAATCACTATATAACATAATCAATATAAACTAAACAATCAATCAAAAACTAATCAAATATATAAATATATTTGCATAGTATGTATGTTATATATATATATATATATTATATATATATTTATATATATATATATTATATATTATATATATATATATAATATATATATATATATATATATGGCATGGGTGGTGTCAAACTCGGGGATACCCAACCATATTGCCTTTGTTCACGAGCAAAAAAAAATTTTTGCCAATTATTTCCAGGTTTACATATGAATAGTGTAAAAACTGAACGTAATACACAAAAACTAATCCGATTTTTTAATTCAGCACAACAAAATACATAAGAAACGAGTGTCGGATCAAAAACAACAGAAATTTGTTCCACTGTGTTAGTGTTATCATTTTAAAGAAATTTGTTGGACTCAATACAAACTTTAAATTTATTTTGTAAAATTCTCGACCACTGGAAAAAGTTCGCTGGCCCCGTGTTTGACACCCTGTCTTAGGGTGATAATGTCCAGTGCCTCACATGGAATCCACCGGAGATGGGGAAATCGAAATTAGAGGTTATGCAATTAAGAGCCGACATGAACAACGGATACACGATATTTGAAATGCTTAAGTCATAGGAAATGGGGAAACAGAAAAAGAAAGTGTGGTCTTGATTTTATCAACAGTGTACATGTCAGAATAAGCAGAGTTGGTTAGTTTATGGTCAGAGTCTGCAGAAAAGGAAGGAGATTGTAGGACGAAGAGTTACATGAGCTATCCTCAAGGAAGGAGATATGCAATTAGAAATTCGGAAAAAATTCTGTTGTAATAACCATTATATAAGTAGTGATGCAACAGTTCAATGGCAGGAAGGAAAGATATTGGACGGAGTTATTGAGAATAGAGGAATTAATAAGGAGAAAACCCTTCGATTACATTTTTTTTCAAGACGGGCTGTGATTGGAACCACACCAGATATATCGATGTGTATACCATAGAAGACCGAGCAACTTCCCTATGCAAAAAAAAAAAGCTTGGGAGGTGCGGTAAAGTCTGAAGACACTTCAAAACACCTAACCTCTTGCATACTTATTTAGTGAGAATATTTTGATCTTCCCAAGAAAGATCACTTAAAACTGTAGTAACATACATGTTAAGAAAAGAAGACTAGAAGTGTGTTGTTTTAAAGAATTCTGTTATAATTGAGCGGAAGATTTTGTTGAGTAAATAGAAAGAGGAACTGAATTTTTGAGGCATTTGAAACCACCGTGTTTTCTCTGCCCAATTAGAAATGAGAGAAAGAGCAGAGGTCAGTCTGGTTAGATAAATTTTGGTGGTGAAGTGACATTTTCTTCCGAAAAAACACCAGATTACACAAGTTAAAACCGCTTACTTCCATTATTTTGGCGTCAAGGTAGTGGATCAGGACAAGTCTTGGGCCCCTCACACTTGATGCAATACCTTTTCAGTAACTCTCTCCGTGGTTGGCTGGCTCCTCATAATTGTGTTTAAAAGCAGTTTTGCTGCACAATAGTAATTCACTTTCTTCTATTCCTATAGATCATGATGTTCATATGAAGGAACGTATGAAAACATGGCAATACTTCTAGAACAACATCAATGGTATATATGTGGATAACATGGCAATACTTCTGGAACAACATCAATGGTATATATGTGGATAACTACAAGTCATAAGGATATTACTATCCACGCACCGAGGATAGAGTATTGTTTAAAAGCTGTTTTGCTGCACAATAGTAATTCACTTTCTTCTATTCCTATAGATCAGTGGTGCCCAACCCGTAGCTCGCGGGCAACATGTTGCACGCGTACCGTTCTAATGTGGCTCGTGACACTCGTATTCAGATTTATCACGTTTATTAAAAATTAAATAGTTTTAGAAAATATATATATATATATATATATTATATATATATATATATATATTATATATATATATATATATCTAGTATATATATTATATATTATTATATATATATATATATAATACTATATATAATATATATATATATATATATAATATACCTATATATATTTTCATATCTCATTGATCTATGGTCTTCTGCCAGTGGGTAGCGCTTGACATATCTAAGGATTCTGACAGGTATGACACGCATCGCTACTCTCTAAGCTACCTTCCTTTGGATTTTCTCCTTCGCTTTGCTTATCTTGTCTCAGTTTTCTTTCAGTCGTTCCATTTCAGTCTTGTTGATGGAGCACCCTCTTCCTTCTTTCCTTGTTAATTGTGGTGTTTCTCATGGTTCTGTTTTATCTGCAACCTTTATTCCTAACTTTTTTACGGTCTTCTTAGCTGACTTCTAACTCTGTTCAACTCTATGCTGCTGAGTTAACTCTCCATTCCTCCACTCATTTCAAAAAATGGTGCTCTCCTGTTTGTATCTAGAGTTGCCTCTCGTCTACAGTTTTTCGATTCAAATTCTTGCCGATGTGGGCGGGATTTCTCAGTGGGCTAGCCGCATTCTTGTGAATTCACTCTTTAAAACTTTAATTCTTCATATCTCCCTCCTCCTAAAACACTCCCAACTTTCCTTTCCCCTTCGACGGCTTTAATATCTCACCTGTAAACAACATTAACATTCTTGGATTGAACATAAATAGTGAATTATCTTGGAGACCTAATATCAATTGGTTTGCCTAAAATGGTCACAATGAAGCTGGGAATTCTGTTCAGATTCCGTGAATTTTTCTTCTGCTCAGTTACTCCAGTTATATAAGAGTCTCTATTCGCCCCTTGTATGGAATACTTTCTAATCACATTTGGGGTGGAATCTTGTTCCACCTCCATCTTGGATAGTGTTGGGACTAAGGCTAAGAGACTAATAATACTGTCGCAATACTTTCCTAATTCCTGATCCTCTTTCTCTGCGAGCGTGATAGTGGTGCCCATCTTCTTTTCTTAGTACTTACAAACGGCAGGTTGCTCGAGACAATTGACCTCTCACATCCTCCACCACTGCGTCGCCTCGTAAAACAAGAGGGTCTTACTCTCACATGAGTATTGTGGTGAATATTGGAGACTTCCAAAGTTTACTCTTGTGGTGGCCTCCTTCTTTCCAACCACATCTGTTTTGTTGACTAATTGCCTTCATCCATTTTTTCCTGCAGTATTCAATTCTTCCTCTCTTTAAGTCTCGCGTCTGTGCCCACCTGAGGGAATTGCGTTAGACGGGATTGGGTGGGTTTTCTTTCCTTTTGTTTTTTTTTCACTTTTTTGTTTTTTTTTTTGCTCCCTCCTTTGGAAAAGACGCCTGCCCGTGATTGTGGCTAAAACTCGATATTATATATATATATATTATATATATATATATATATATATATATATATATATATATATATATATATTATATATATATATATATAATATATATATTATATTATATATATATATATATATATATATTATATATATATATATATTATATATATATATATTATATATATATATATAAATAAATTCATGATTATTAGTCGTCGTCGTCCTATGTGTGGCTCGCCTAAAATTTTTAAATTCTTAATTTGCTCGCGATAGACTAAAGGTTGGGCACCACTGCTATAGATCATGATGTTCATATGAAGGAACGTATGAAAATATGGCAATACTTCTGGAACAACATCAATGGTATATATGTGGATAACTACAAGTCATAAGGATATTACTATCCACGCACCGAGGGTA
>JABUQX010044528.1:20000-40000 GCA_015478945.1 Trachelipus rathkii
CCTGATTTGCGTTTACGTCATTCAAGCATTTCGTCGGAAAGCGTCTGCTAATTCGTTTCAAGGATAAGCTTTGCCATCCTCTCCGTGGGCGATATCGTGGCAAAGTTCAATACTGGCACTTTTACCAGCTTTATTTTCCTATATAGCTGCTGGCGCTCCGTTTATCAAAGCGGCATTGCGCCTCTCAAGAGCCGCGAGCAAGAATCCAGATACGCCATATAAAACCGCCTGGCTGAGTACATCTTGAGCGCACAAAGTACCTCTGCAACCATCCATTTTCAACGAACTCAGAGTTCTTTTATCTAAAAAAACTCAGTACAGTATAGGAGAATGTTATTGAATGAGTGGAACCAGCTATTGCTGTTTAACATAGATGTAATCCTCGACCTTCAACTTTTGATCTACAACCACTTCAGTATATAGTCTAGTATACCTTTTTCTCGCTTAGCATTGCATTTTACCAAATTTGACTGCCCGGTGTAACCCTGATGCTTTCCCTCCACATCTTTTAATATATATCCTTATAGAGCAAATTTGTGCTTTACTTAGAGGTAGATAATGAACATTCGGAAAGGTGATTACCTTATCAGTAAGGTGGACCACCCTTAACAAAGGGGCTGTAACGTTACCTACATATTGATGGGAAACAAGATCGGTGTAGATGTAAGCCAGCCCTGGGAGGGTGAGCATCTCGGAGGGGGTACATGAATAATGCAGAACTCGGTCCGCGTCATCTTTTTGCTCATGCCAAGTTAAGGGCTTATTCTCCACAGAAAGTATAACCCTCTTCAGCATAGTAGGGATATCATGAAGTATATCCAACTCGGCATCACGTCTACGAATATGTTTTCTTTGCCATGGTGACCGCTCGAGAAAAAACATGGTACGATCTCGCAGGTTTACACTTGCTTTTGATCTTAAAAAGTATTATTACTTTATCTCATTGGCTCTGCGTATCAAGTTTTGTAATAGAAAATCCTTACACATGATAACTTCAGATCAACACAAGAGTTCGTTTAAATGATGAAAATAGCGGGCACCGAATTAAAATATGCTTTTCGCAGAGCAAATTCTTCAATGAAGTATTCTTTTGTAGCAAATGTCGCCGTATTTACCTTTTTGGCAATTGTAGTCCTTTTCAGAAAACGAGTACCTTCCGCTTGTAATATAGTTTCAACACATTCTACACTCCTGTACACGGTCATCCAGAATAGATTGGATGGTAAATTTTCTATGTCCGTATTTAATATCATTTCACATAACCCCACTTCATACTCTGCTCGTTCAAGATAAACATGGTTAACTAGTTCAGTTGTAAAATCAGCGAGATTATTATCAGGATGTAAATCCAGGGAGGCTGAAGATGGTAGAGTTAAATAAAAGTGATCTACACTCTCCATTATAATATCAACTGATTAATGGTTCTTAACTTCACCTGCTTTTATATAAGTATTAAATTAGCAGGATATCCCCTCCATTTCACAAGTACCCCATGTTATTTTTTTCCTCTGCTCACGTAGCTAATGATTATTTTTTTCAAATTCTCTTCATAAGCTACAGATTGAACCTTATCTTTTGTAATTTCTTGATCACAGCACCTACTTTTAATTTTTTCACTTTGAAGCTTCCAGATATTATAACTTTAAACTATCACGCCTGAATGGTCGGATATTGTGGACTTTAAAAACTTCACGTAGTCCCATCCGGATCTATGCCTTTTCTATAACCTTTCTTCTGTTCGAGAAACTCTTACACTAATGTTTAGCTTTATTCTGAATATCTTTATTTTTGTTTTCCTTTTCACCCATATGTGCCATACGTCCTCTAGTTTTTGACATCGCTAAAGGAGTTGACTTTATATGGTTCTATGGTAAGCACCTGTTATAAATCTAATCACAAAACGTGCCACTATATCAGAGCCTATAATTTAAAAGTCTAAAATCTTAGTAAAAATATCTATGGATGAAGACTGGGATAGTAACGATTTGGACTCTTTCAACTATGCGCTTTGTTTACGCGGAAAATGTCATTCGTAATAGCTTATAAAACCATATCCCCAGAGCATCTCCTGCAAACTACCTTAACTCTCAGACCCTTGAACTCCATTCCTAAATCTGTCCAAAATGATTTAGGGGTTCTCCGTTCGTACTTTATAATTTCAAGTACTGCATTGGCAACTGTAGCTGATCTTTTATCTTTTAAGGGTTTCAACCATAGGTATCTAGAGTATACATCAATAGTAAAAAGCACGTATTGAAACCCATCATTATAAGAACTATATTTAATCATTTCCGTTAAATCTATTGCCCACACACTATGACCTGCTGGGCTTGGTTTTTCGTGATAGGAAATTTTTTTTCGTAAGGTTTTATGTAGAGTAAATGCCTCTTAGCTTCTAAATATTTTTTTAGCTCTTTTTTTTTCTCATATATTAGATGCCTAAAGCAACCTGTTGAAACCCCCAAAACTATTTGGTTCCCTCAGGTTAAAGTAATATTTATCAACTACCTCCTTTGCGCCCATGCTAGCTACTGATCAATATGTAGCCGATTATAATTATCATATATATATATATTTATATAATTATATTATATATTTATATATATATATATTATATATATATATATATATATATAAATTAATAATAGATAAAATAAATAATAAATATAAAGAATAAAATAATAAAAAAATTAAATAAAATAAAAAAAAAAAATATAAAATAAATAAAAATAAATTTAAATAATAAAATAATAAAATATATATATATATATATATATATATATATATATTATATATATATATATCAATAAAATATATATATATATATATATAGTATATTATATAAATATATAATATAATATATAATATATATATATATATATATATATATATATTACTATATATATATATATAATAATATATATATATTATATATAATATGTCCAATACAAAATAAAAAGGCATAAGGAATGTAAAAATATAAAACATTTTATTTACAATGCTACGATAATATTTACACAGATGTAGTAATATTTACAGTAATAATAATTAGGGTTATTACTTTAATGCATCTAGAATTGCTTGCGTCGTTTCGATGTAGGAATCTAAGCCTACCTTTCCCTCCCCCTTAATGAAGGAGTACATTTCTGCAGCTGAAATCTTCAGAGTATGATTTTTACATCGTTCACCGGCCATTTCCTCGTTCCATACATGAGTAAAACGACTAAGATCGACAACCTCCATCATCTTAGCAACGTTGTTAGAGTTAAACATAAAACTATCACTATAGATACCGTAAACCAATCGATACGCTGTGTGTATGAGGTCCTCCAAGGTATTCGTATCTTCTAATCTATGTAGGAATTCTTCGTTCATCTTTAGGAACAACTCGATGTCTTCTTTACCACTTATTGTTACGGCATGTGCACTTGATGAGAAAACAGATGACGCATTACGTCGAAGCCAACAGCCTATATGTATCCTCGGAATGTTTTCGTGTAAGGAAAAAACCAAGGTTAAACGTTTGTGATCGTCAGGACCACCCTGTGATACAGATAATGCCCATTCATTTAACAAACTGAGGTTTATGTAGTCTTTGGCTACCCAGTCCGAAACAGCTTCCATGATGATGCTGAGACTTTCAACCGAGATGAATAGCGGCTTATTATAGCCAGGTAAGGGAGCTAAGCAGGTGATGTAACGGTCACCTGATGGCCTTCGTCTAAAACGCAAGATAATAGCGCAGTGCTGATGCACCACAGACCAAGACGTTAGTCAGCTGAACCAGTTTAGATATTTCTTACTAGACACTGCCATTTCGAGTTGTAACACAACTATAAGCCATAGGAAGACGGAATCACAAATAATATGGTGATTTAGAGTGCACGTGGGTTTATATCATGGAATAAAGTGGGCGGAGCTTATAATAGCTCCGCCCTTTATGTCTTAACGTCCATCAACCAAATCATGTCTGATTAGGCTTAAGAGTTACTGATGGTGAAACATAAAGAGGCGGAGTTACACTTGCTTAGGCCTAATTGAGTTTAACGTCCTCTTGTATATAAAGAATGATCTGTGGCATTCCTGTTATATCCTTGCAACAGATCTGTTTCTGCATATTTTATGATGAGAGGGATTCAGCTGTATCTTTGTATTCAAATGGCGTAATGTATATTACATTCTTAACCAGTTTCAGCGCTAGTTCATTTCGCTATTTTCTTCACTTGTGGAAACCTATTATTGGTTTTGCTCTTAACGATGTAATTCTTCCCTGTAGGTCGTTCCTTAGGACTACAGGATCGGATAAGCGATGGCTGATTATCCATCCTGTATGCCATCTGCTTATTATGAATTAAGCTGCGTAGGAAAATTAATACCCTGTAACTCGCGTTTAATGATATCCCATCCTGGTATAGGCTTCTTTTTCCAATCCCGAGCTAAGTCTGAGACCAAGTCTACTATATTTGAGCCATGCAATGGCTGCTCATTAACTACAATCTGCCCTAATTCGTTCCAATTTAGCTGGTCCTTTAAAGTATATATAATGCGTTTCCTTTATTCTTCAATGTAGGTGGCAAGCTGTTTTCTAAAACCTTTTTAAAATCCTTTCTTTCATAGTTACGTTGTGAAACTTCATTTGAAATAGGATGCATTCCTGTATACTTGTCTTTGACTTCTAATAATTTTTGTAATATTTCCTGATATTTCAACCTTTTCTCGTCTACATTAACTTTTGAAGTTAATATATCTGCTAATTCCTTTTCAAAAATACGTATCTGTTCAACTAGCGGATCAAGAAGTGTTTCGGGAAGAGGTTGAGGAATAACCAAAGAATTATCCTGTAGCTTTGTATATTGTTCGAAGGGGATTACTACAGCCTTCTTCATTCTTACGTGTGATTTCCTGTTAGCAGTTTAGACAACAAGGGCCCAACTACGGAGAAGATAATGGGAAAACTCGCCTCCCTGTTGTATACAGTTTCTTTGTTATTCTTATAAAATTCCTTATTCGTCTTAACTTTAAGCGGACAAATAGTTTACGAAATGATGTTTGCTTGTACGTCGGACGTAACTTTCCTCTTCTGACTAGTTTCAAATGGAATACCTGTTTTACCAATTAAACAGAATCACTCGCAGACGCAGTTTACAATGCAGTGTATTTTAGTAATTTCTCTTTCTTTTTTACTAAGTTTTTAATAATTTTTCATCAGACGGTAAATATTTCTCTTTATCACATTATTTCAGGAATATAAACAGTTTGATTTCGGAGGGTAGGAAGTTGTGGCGGAGTAACACTCCTGTATGTGTTTTTTAGGGTGAAGTTTACGCGACGTCAATAACACGTGGGGCTTCGAAGTAAAAGCCATCTTTATAATACTATTTCTAAGAACTCTCCCTCTGAAGAGGGAACATTTGACTGGGCTAGCACGTTGATGCTGACTCATCGTCCTTCTCTGACAGAAAAGAATCAGTATCTGGGTATTTCCAGGGAGATACTTACGCCTATGTTTGTACTTTGGTGAAAGAATGTTCTTGGGTAATAAAGAAAACTGAGATATTTAGATGGTGAGAATAAACAGTAAATGTTTCTGCTATCCGTCAATATTCAACCTGATGCACTGAGATCGTCCAATTATTATTACCCTTATGTCTTATATATCCTCTAACGATTTTAGCGTCATAGATGCCTTCATCGAAAATGAATAGGTTTTTATTTCGTTAAACTTGCTTGAAATACGTATAAGAACACCATATTATTTTCACAGGTGGCTCTTCAAATATCTCTAATTCACTTAATAATCTTAGTATTGCAAATGTTTTTCCACATCCAGTTGGACCGGCTATAAGACATGTTGCAGGTGTACGGAACATGAATTTACACACGTCCTCCATGCTTGGCAGCTATTAGTTCAGTAAGGATGTAGTATACATAGATTTCCTTTTTAAATATATTTATACGTTAACCTAAAGATTCGTTCTATGCTTATTTCAAACTTACTCTTTCGAAGGCTTTACAAATATGCCATTCGTTCAGATCGTTTTCCAATAGGTATTTTCTCTTAGTACTGCACGCCATCTCTTAATATAATATGTGAAAGATCACGTATAGACAATCATAAGTAATGTTTATTTCTGGACACATCAGTGTAATAGATCACTCACCATTGTTTTTTAATAACATTGAAATAAATATATACATGTCTATGGATTCAGAAGTATCTCAATAATATCTCAGTAGTTACCCGCAAGCATTTTGCTTAAAATGTGTAGTATTCTCATACACGGCATATAATGTGCCGTTATTTACGTGATCTACTGCAGCAATTCTAACACCTCACTCTGTAATAACACCTCTTCTTGCGAATCTTGGTCATATACTTCAACTGTTGTGTTGTATTCCTGTAATAAAGAAACCGTAACGGGTGCGTTAAATGTTACAACGAGTATAGCTGTCTCGCATGACTCGGTACTGTCCAGTTCTGGTTATGTTATGTTTCTTTGAAAACTCGATAGTGAGTTGTTTAGGTTTCCTCGTTACACTCTGGCTGATAACTGCTTTTGTGCCGATTAAACTGACTGATGGATTACCGCACTGTGAAATGAATGTTTCGGCCTGTAAACATACATTAAGTAGTTCTTCTGTATTCATAAATACCCTTTGGTTACTATAGTTTGTACGCGGGAGCTAGTACACGTGTAAAATTCACTACCTTCGGGTCTTCTTTTATAAACAATTGAAACTCCATAGGCTGGAAGAATTTCCTCCCACTGTACAATGTCGTGTATAGAGGTGAAACGGATAACTCTGGGCATGATGAACACAGTAAAATAGCAAGGTTCTTTGCACGAAGGTTCGATAACACTTCTTACTAGCCTAAAGGTTACAATGGAACTGAGGGCTCATCAGAATATATATAACCTTATCTAGGTAAAGTATATAAGAGGTGTGATATTATATTCTATTCATTCTTAGGAAACCTTTTGACCCGACAGGATGCATTTCTTAACCAGTGCGTCTCATGGTTGTTGTAAATCAGAATTAAATCTTTTCAATGTTCCCCCAACTCAAGTTAGTGTGCTTAATAGCAATTACGTATCTATCAATCCCACTCACTCGATTACCAATAGCGATGCCCCTTTAGAGTTTATAGTAACTGGATCGGGAGACTTTTACATCGATCCCTGTGACATCCATTTATACTTGAAAGTGAAACTTTTATCAGAAGACGGAAGCGACCTACCTACATCCGATGATCATGTCGTTTACACTGAGAGTAACTTCTTGTATACCGCTTTAGCCAGCTGGAAATATTCCTTAATGAAACACCTGTTAATTCAGCTACAGCCTATACCCCTTTACAAATGCTACAGTCAACGAATCTTTAAACTTTAAGTGAAGATGCGAAACAATACCCACTGCATCTGTGGGTTCTACAGCTTTAAAGATGTAGATAAGCATATTGACAGGGCAGCGAAATCTCCAAGTAACACCTACGAATTTTACGGTCGACTAATGGGGGATCTACTTAATCAGGAGCGACTTCTACTCCCAGGTGTGGAACTTAAGTTGAAATTGACTAGGTCTGCACCACAGTTTGCATTGAAAGTAAGCACTAAAAGCGGTGCTACGAGTACTCCACCATCCCCAATTTTCAAATTGTTGGAGACCTATATTTATGTACGCAAAGTGAAACTCACAGCTAACAGACATCTTGAAATTGAAAAATCACTTCTTTCCTCAACCGCAAAGTACCCATTGATACGAGTGGAGACAAAGATTTTTAACTTTACACCTGGTTTATCAAATATTAATATCCCCAACATTGTTAACGCTACTCTACCGCTGAAAGTTGTAGTAGGTATGCTTGAGCATACAGCTGTAACAGGCAAGTATAAAAAGCCAACCTTTAAATTCCAACATTTCAATTTAAAACGGATCAGTCTTCAAATCGATGGGCATTCACACGGTCGGGATTACGAAACGTCTTATAGCACCATTCCCTATGAGTCGTTGTGCTCTCGTCCTTTCTACGACTTGATAGCTCAAACTGTGCAGTGTAGTGATTCAGGAACGGGAATTACACTACAAGATTACGTTGACAATTCTAATTTATATGCTTATGAACTAACGCCCGATCTTTCTTCGTCTGCCTCTACTCATTTAAGCGCTGTAACGAGTGGATCATTAGGGTTGAATTTAAATTTTGCTTCGAGCTTACAGGTTCCTGTTTCAGTCTTGGTTTATATGGAATACCAGAGTCTCATTGAACTAGACAGAGTTAGAAACGTGCTTCTAACCGGATAAACATGAACGAGTCCGAACTTGGCGTATTACTGGTGTCAGTAAAGGGCTTCAAGCATACGTATGCTAGTAATGAATTAGAAGATATAAAAATAAGAGTAAACGAAGGGTTGATATTTAACACTTCACCTAGATGGGAAACTACTCAGGGTCATTGGGCTGTACTATACAAACTTGATGAAAACTGTATGATTCTAGTTGATTCCCTGCATCAATCGAATATATATTCAGCCCCTTATATAAAGCAATTCCTAAGAAACAATAATTCAAGCTATATGAAAACCTTAACGTTTCCGATACAATCATGCTCGTCACAGCTATGTGGACTCTATGCCGTTTACTTTTTACAAGGATTACTTAAAAAGCGCACTCTTGAAGATCTCGTTAATGTATTCTCAGTTAAAAACCCAATACTCAACGATTTTATTATTGTTCAGGAAATTCTAAAATGATGTAATTTTACTCAATAAAAGAATATTTTTATAATTGCGATTTCAGTGTATGATTTCCTTCATCGTATTCCATTTATTAAAGAAAAACTCATAGCGTATTAATAATATTTACGGAAAGGGTAATACATATATATATTAGATTAATACATTGTCCTCATTTGAAATACATATGTAAACTTAAAGAGTACTAGTTAACGCTTTACGCAATTAGGCTTTAAAATATATACCCTAAGGCTAAAATGTAGACGATAAAAAGAGTGAGATAGACGAAATAATACTCTGTAAAGTTGGTAGAAGGACAGCCTGTTTTCATATTCAAATAACCAATTGCCATCGTTCACTATTCACCTCAACAGGACATTGGCATTTCCGCTTTTACGTAGAGCAAACATAAACGATCCTTTCTCACATCAATTTATTCTTTTGAACTTAAACAATATTTATATATTGAATAATCATAGAATATAATACCTCTATTTAAATTTCATCTAATGTCTGTGATAAAACTATGTCTTACCCTGTTCAACCCTTATATTCCAATTTATGTGGAGTCTATTGTATTTATTTCATATATGTTTTTTAAATAAATGTAGTTTTAATAAACTTGCAAATATATTTGATGCTAAAAAATTTGTATGTCAATGATTTTATAGTTTCTGATTATTGTAATTAAATGCTTTACAAAACTGAAAAAAACGCGATTTTACTCCCCTTAAAACTCTCTTCCATATTATATATACATACTTTTTAATAAAATTTCGTACAAATTTTTATTTTAAAATAATAATGTTTTTATTTAACCGAAATCTGTTGTGTTTCCTATTTTTTACACAATTACAAATAACAATTTAAAAAGGTCATTAAAACCAAAATAAACATAGAATAATCAAATACATAAAACAAAATAATAAAAGAAACAAATGTAATAAAATAATGAAGTTTTTAAAGCAGGTAAAGCAGAGAGTTCAAAGCAGGTAAAGCAGAGAGTTACCACAGCAGTAAAGCAGAACGTTTTAAAGCAGTAAAGCAGAAGTTAAAGCACGTAAAGCAGAAAGTTAAAGCAGTAAAACATGATTTAAAGCAGTAAGCATATGAGTTTAAGCAGTAAAGCAGTGAGTAATAATACAGATAAAGCAGGTGTGTAAAACAAAAGCCATACTAATCCCCCTAGCGTGTTTAGGTAACACCTACTATTGTTCTTACTGCACATCTCTCTCCTGCTTTAAACGGTATATGTAATGTATGTGTGTGAAGTTAAAGCATAAGCTAGAAAGTTTAAAAACAAGTAAAAGCAGAAATTAAAGCAGTAAAGCAGTAATACAAAAGCATACTAAAACACCTGAGAAATTGTTAAAAGCAGTAAAAAACACTGAGTTAAAGCAGTAAAGCAGAAAAGTGTTAAGCAGTAAAAGACCAGTAAAACAATAAGGGGTTATTACCTAACTCCTTAGAGGGATTAGTAGCCTTTGTTCTTACTCTGTACTGCTTTCAACTTTTCTGCTGGACTGCTTTTAAGTCATGAGTTTTACTGCTTTAACTTTCTGCTTTACTGCTTAACTTTTGCTTTACTGCCTTTAACTTGTTGTTCCGCATTTACCGTTTTAACTTCTGCATTTACTGCTAATTAACTCCACCTACCATTACATACCTTAAAAGCAAGTTAAAAGCAGTTAAAACATAAGTAAGGTGATTATTCCACATAAACAATCCCTTTTAGGGTGATTAGTATTTGCTTCTTCTATGTTTTACGACTTTACTGCTTTAACTTCCTGTCAATCTTACTTCTTAAACCTCTTAACTTGCATTTTACTGCACTATAATACTCATGATTTTACTCTCTTTAAATCTTATCTGCTTTACTTGCTTTAACTTTTCTGTTTACTGCTTTAACTTTCGTGCTTTACTGGCTCTTACTCTTGCATGTTACTGTGACTTAACTCTCCTGCCATTACTCCTTATAACCATCATCATATTTATTAACATTAATAGTTCTCTCATGTGTTTATTTTCGTTTTATTACTTTTTATCTATTTGCTTTTAATTTTTGTGTATTTTAATACTTTTTTATGTTTAAATTTGTAGTGTAAGAATAAAAACACACAGAGTTTCGGTTAATATAAACATTTTATTTTAATAAAATTGCACGAAATATATTAAAAACTTTTTATGTATAATAAGAGTTTTAAAGGGAAGTAACAAAATCTGCGTTTTTTCATTTTTAATGCATTATTACATAATTCTGAAACTTATCAAAATCATTGACATACAAATTTTAGCATCAAATATATTTACAAGTTATTAAAAACATACATTACTCTTAAAAAACATATAATGAAACAAATACAATAGACTCCACATAAATTGGAATATAAGGGTTGAACAGGGTAAGACATAGTTTTTACACAGCTTACATTATTAAATTTTAAAAATAAGGTAATATAATGATTATTCAATATAAATTTTAAGTTCAAAGAATCAAATTATGTGAACAGTATCGTTTTTTGCTCTATAAACGGAAATCCAATGTCCTGTTGAGGTGATGTGAACGACTTGGCAATGTATTGAATATGAAACAGGTGTCCTTCTCCAACTTTACAGAGTTTATTTCGTTAATCTAGGTTTTTTATACGTTACATTTTAGCCCTTAGGTATATATTTTAAGTCCTGAATGTGCCGTTAAAGGTTTAACTAGTTACTCTTTAAAGTTTACATACTGTATCTTCCAAAATGAGAACAAGGTCTTAAATTCTAATATATATATATATCCGAAATATTATTATACGCCTATAGTTTCTTTTAAAATAAATGGAATACGATGAGGAATCATACACTGAAACGCAATTATAAAAATATTCTTTTATTGAGTAAAATTACATCATTTTTAGAATTTCCTGAACAATAATAAAATCGTTGAGTATTGGGTTTTTAACTGAGAATACATTAACGAGATCTTCAAGAGTGCGCTTTTTAAGTAATCCTTGTAAAAAGTAAACGGCATAGAGTCCACATAGCTGTGACGAGCATGATTGTATCGGAAACGTTAAGGTTTTCATATAGCTTGAATTATTGTTTCTTAGGAATTGCTTTATATAAGGGGCTGAATATATATTCGATTGATGCAGGGAATCAACTAGAATCATACAGTTTTCATCAAGTTTGTATAGTACAGCCCAATGACCCTGAGTAGTTTCCCATCTAGGTGAAGTGTTAAATATCAACCCTTCGTTTACTCTTATTTTTATATCTTCTAATTCATTACTAGCATACGTATGCTTGAAGCCCTTTACTGACACCAGTAATACGCCAAGTTCGGACTCGTTCATGTTTATCCGGTTAGAAGCACGTTTCTAACTCTGTCTAGTTCAATGAGACTCTGGTATTCCATATAGACCAAGACTGAAACAGGGACCTGTAAGCTCGAAGCAAAATTTAAATTCAACCCTAATGACCCACTCGTTACAGCGCTTAAATGAGTAGAGGCAGACGAAGAAAGATCGGGCGTTAGTTCATAAGCATATAAATTAGAATTGTCAACGTAATCTTGTAGTGTAATTCCCGTTCCTGAATCACTACACTGCACAGTTTGAGCTATCAAGTCGTAGAAAGGACGAGAGCACAACGACTCATAGGGAATGGTGCTATAAGACGTTTCGTAATCCCGACCGTGTGAATGCCCATCGATTTGAAGACTGATCCGTTTTAAATTGAAATGTTGGAATTTAAAGGTTGGCTTTTTATACTGCCTGTTACCAGCTGTATGCTCAAGGATACCTACATACAACTTTTCAGGCGGGTAGTAGTGAGCGTTAACACATCAGTCTGTGGCGGATATAATATTTGCCTTAAAACCATGTCGTAAGTTAAAATCTTGAGTGTCTCCACTCGTATCAATGGGTACTTTGCGGTTGAGGAAAGAAGTGATTTTTCAATTTCAAGATGTCTGTTAGCTGTGAGTTTCACTTTGCGTACATAAATATAGGTCTCCAACAATTTGAAAATTGGGGATGGTGGAGTACTCGTAGCACCGCTTTTAGTGCTTACTTTCAATGCAAACTGTGGTGCAGACCTAGTCAATTTCAACTTAAGTTCCACACCTGGGAGTAGAAGTCGCTCCTGATTAAGTAGATCCCCCATTAGTCGACCGTAAAATTCGTAGGTGTTACTTGGAGATTTCGCTGCCCTGTCAATATGCTTATCTACATCTTTAAAGCTGTAGAACCCACAGGATTGCAGGTGGGATTGTTTCGCATATCTTTCACTAAAGTTTAAAAGCGATGTTGATTTAGCATTTGTAGCGGTATAAGGCTGTAGCTGAATTAACAGGTGTTTCAATTAAGGAATATTCCAGCTGGCTGAAGCCTATACAGAAGTACTCTTCAGTGTTAAACGACATGAATCATCGGATGTACGTAGGTCGCTTCCGGTCTTCTGATAAAAGTTCACTTTCAAGTATAATTGGATGTCACAGGGATCGTGTAAAGAGTACTTCACCGCATCCACGATTACTTATAAACTCTAAAGGAAGGCATCGTCTATATTGCTAACTCGAGTGTTTAGCGGGAATTGATAGCATATACAGTAATGTTATATAATGACCAGACTAAAACTTGGGTAGGCGGAACATTAAAAAGATTTAATTCTGATTTACAACAGCCATCAGACGCACTGGTTAAGAAATGCATCCTGTCGGTTCAAAAGCTTTCCTAAGAATGAATAGAATATAATATCACACCTCTTATATACTTTACCTAGATAAGGTTATATATATTCTGATGAGCCCTCAGTTCCATTGTAACCTTTAGGCTAGTAAGAAGTGTTATCGAACCTTCGTGCAAAGAACCTTGCTATTTTACTGTGTTCATCATGCCCAGAGTTATCCGTTTCACCTCTATACACGACATTGTACAGTGGGAGGAAATTCTTCCAGCCTATGGAGTTTCAATTGTTTATAAAAGAAAGACCCGAAGGTAGTGAATTTTACACGTGTACTAGCTCGCGTACAAACTATAGTAACCAAAGGGTATTTATGAATACAGAAGAACTACTTAATGTATGTTTACAGGCCGAAACATTCATTTCACAGTGCGGTAATCCATCAGTCAGTTTAATCGGCACAAAAGCAGTTATCAGCCAGAGTGTAACGAGGAAACCTAAACAACTCACTATCGAGTTTTCAAAGAAACATAACATAACCAGAATGGAAGTACGAGTATGGAGAGCGTATAACTCGTGTACATTTAAACGCACCCGTTACGGTTTCTTTATTACAGGAATACAACAGTTGAAGTATATGACCAAGATTCGCAAGAGGGTGTTATTACAGAGTGTAAGGTCAGAAATGTTGAGTAATCACGTAAATACGGCACATTATATGCTGTATGAGGAATACTACACATTTAAGAAAATGCTTGCGGGTAACTCTGAAGATATTATTGAATACTTCTTGAGATCCATAGACATGTATAAATTTATTTCAATGTTTAAAAAACAATGGTGTGATTCTATTTACACTGATGGACCGAAAATAAACATACTATGATTTCTATACGTGATCTTTTCACATATATATTAGGAGATGGTGCGCATGTACTAAGAGCATACCTAGTGGAAAACGATCTGAGCGAGTGGCATATTTGTAAAGCTTTCGAAAGAGTAAGTTTGAAATAAGCGTAGAACGAGCCTTTAGGTTAACGTATAAATATATTTAAAAGGAAATCTATGTATACTACATCCTTACTGAACTAATAGCTGCCAAGCATGGAGGATGTGTGTAAATTCATGTTCCGTACACCTGCAACATGTCTTATAGCCGGTCCAACTGGATGTGGAAAAACATTTGCAATACTAAGATTATTAAGTGAATTAGAGATATTTGAAGAGCCACCTGTGAAAATAATATGGTGTTATAACGTATTTCAAGCAAAGTTTAACGAATATAAAAACCTTATTCATTTTCATGAAGGCATCTATGACGTAAAATCGTTAGAGGATATAAAAGGACATAAGGTAATAATATTGGACGATCTCATGCATAAGGTGAATATTGAGATAGCAGAAACATTTACTGTTTATTCTCACCATCTAAATATCTCAGTGTTCTTTATTACCCAGAACATTTTTCACCAAACATATGCGTAGTATCTCCCTGAATACCCAGTACTTGATTCTTTTCGGTCAGAGAAGGGACATGAGTCAGATCAACGTGCTAGCCAGTCAAATGTTCCCCCTTCAGAGGAAAGAGTTCTTAAAAGTATATAAAGAGGTTACTTCGAAGCCCCACGGTTATTTGATGTGCGAACTTCACCCTAAAAACACATACAGAGTGTTACTCCGCACCAACATTCTACCCTCCGAAATCGAAACTGTTTATATTCCTGAATAATGTTGATAAAGAAATATTTACCGTTGATGAAAAATTATAAGAAACTTAGTAAAAAAGAAAAAGAGAAATTACTAAAAAACACTGCATTTGTAAACTGCGTCTGCGAGATCTGTTTAAATATGGTAAAACAGGTCATACCATTGAAAACTAGTCAGAAGAGAAAGTTACGTCGTCACAGCAACATCATTCGTAAACTTGTCCGTAAAGTTAAGACGAAGAATTTAAAGAATAAAGAAACTGTTACAACAGGGAGGCGGAGTTTTCCTTCCATTACTCTTCTCCGTAGTTGGGCCCTTGTTGTCTAAACTGCTAACAGGAAATCACACGTAAGAATGAAGAAGGCTGTAGTAATCCCCTTCGAACAATATACAAAGCTACAGGATAATTCTTTGGTTATTCCTCAACCTCTTCCCGAAACACTTCTTGATCCGCTAGTTGAACAGATACGTATTTTTGAAAAGGAATTAGCAGATATATTAACTTCAAAAGTTAATGTAGACACGAAAAGGTTGAAATATCAGGAAATATTACAAAATTATTAGAAGTCAAAGACAAGTATACAGGAGTGCACCCTGTTTCAAATGAGTTCACAAAACGCGACTATGAAAGAAAAGGATTTTTAAAGGTATTAGAACAGACTTACCACCACATTGAAGAATAAATGTGAAAACGCATTATATAGTCTTTAAAGGACAGCTAAATTGGACGACGAATCTAGGGATTGTAGTTATATTGAGCAGCCATTGCATGGGCGCAAATATAGTAGACTTGTTCTCAGACTTAGCTCGGGAATTGGAACAAAGCAAGGCCTATACCAGGATGGAGATAGTCATTGTAACCGCGAGTATAACAGGGTATTAATTTCCCTCGGAGCTTAATTCATAATTAAAGCAGAGGCTACATGGATTGATAATCGCCATCGGTGTCCGATCCTGTAAGTCCTACATGAACGACCTTTACAAGGGAAATATTAATCCGTTAGAGCAAAACAATAAGGTAGTCCACAAGCTGATAAGAAAGACAGCGAAAATGACACTAGCGGCGAAAACTGGTTTAAGAATTGTAATATACATTCAGGCATATTGAATACAAAGATACAGGCTGAATCACGCTATATAAAATATCAGAAACAGGATCGCTTGCAAGAATTAATAAGGATACACAGGCTCATTCTTGTTATATACAAGAACGACGTTACTCAATGAGGCCTTAAAAGTGTAACTCCGCCTCTTATGTTTCACCATCATAACTCTTAAGCCTAATCAGATGATTGGTTGATGGAACGTAAGACAGTAAAAGGGGGCGGAGCTATATAAGCTCCGCCCACCTCTTATTCATGTATATAAACCCCACGCTTACTCTAACAACCGATATATTTGTATTCCTGTCTTCCTATGGTTAGTAGTTGTGTTACAACCAAAATGGCGTGTCTAGTAAGAAATATCACGGTCAGTGAGCTAACGTCTTGGTCTGTGGTGCATCAGCATTGCTCTATTATCTTGCGTTTTTAGACGAAGGCCATCAGGTGACCGTTACATCACCTGCTTAGCTCCCTTACCTGGCTATAATAAGCCGCTATTCATCTCGGTTGAAAGTCTCAGTATCATCATGGAAGCTGTTTCGGACTGGGTAGCCAAAGACTACATGAACCTCAGTTTGTTAAATGAATGGGCATTATCTGTATCACAGGGTGGTCCTGACGATCACAAACGTTTAACCTTGGTTTTTTCCTTACACGAAAACATTCCGAGGATACATATAGGCTGTTGGCTTCGACGTAATGCGTCATCTGTTTTCTCATCAAGTGCACATGCCGTAACAATAAGTGGTAAAGAAGACATCGAGTTGTTCCTAAAGATGAACGAAGAATTCCTACATAGATTAGAAGATACGAATACCTTGGAGGACCTCATACACACAGCGTATCGATTGGTTTACGGTATCTATAGTGATAGTTTTATGTTTAACTCTAACAACGTTGCTAAGATGATGGAGGTTGTAGACCTTAGTCGTTTTACTCATGTATGGAACGAGGAAATGGCCGGTGAACGATGTAAAAATCATACTCTGAAGATTTCAGCTGCAGAAATGTACTCCTTCATTACGGGGGAGGGAAGGGTAGGCTTAGATTCCTACATCGAAACGACGCAGCAATCTCGATGCATTAAAGTTAATTTATTATTATTACTGTAAATATTACTACCTGTGTAAATATTACCGTAGCATTGTAAATAAAATGTTTTATTTTTTAATTCCTTATCCTTTTTCAACTTTTTGGCTGGGCCTAATATGTATATTATATATAATTATATATTATATATTATATATTATTATATATATATATATATATATATATATTATATATATATACATACTATTATTCTTAAGTGTAAGTATATCATAGAATTATTTTTTAAAGTTTACAACAATATTTATTGTATTTTTTATTTTACTTTATTATATTTTATTATCTTATTATGTTTTTTATTCTATTTTTAATTATTTAGTGTTTAAAATAATATATAAATAAATATATCTATATAAAATATATTATTTATATATATCATTATAAATATATATATATATAGTATATTATATACTATATTATACTTATATATATATATATATATATATATATATATATCAATATTTATTATTATTATTTATTTATTATAATTATTAGTTTAATTTTTATTTAATTTATATTTATTTAATTTTATTAATTTTATTATTATTTTTTAATTTTATTTTACTTTATTATTTTATTATCTTATTATTTTAATTATTTATTATTTATATTATTTATATATAATTATAATATATATATATCATAATATATATTATATATATATCTATATACTATATATATATATATTATATTTATATATATATATATTATATATATAAGCCGTTTACATATTATCAGTAGCTAGCATGGGGCGAAGGAAGAATAGTTTGATAAACTTACTTCAATTGCGGGAGCCAAATAGTTTTTGGGGGGTTTCACTAGAATTCGCATTAAGATTTCCTGTACTTGAGAAAAAGAAGATGTTCTAAAAAAATATCAGAGGGAGAAAGAGGCAATTTACTCTACATAACCTGTACGAAAAAAATTATCACGTACCCGGAAAACCAAGCCTCCAGGTCGATGTGTGTGGCATAGATTTAATGGAGTATGATTAAATATATTCTATTAATAATGGGTTCAATACATACTTATTTACTATTGACGTGATACTATAGATACCTATGGCTAGAACCCTTAAAGATAAAGATCAGCTAAAGTAGCCAGTGCCAGTACTTGAAATTATAAAGGACGAACGAGGAACACCTAAATCATTTATGGAACAGATCGAGGAATGGAGTTCAAGGGTACGCGGGTTTCGGGAAATGCATCTAGGGAGAATTGGTATAAGCTAGTTACATACATTTTCCGTAAACAAAGCTCCAATGAGTTGAAAGAGTACAGACGTCACTATTAAAGAGCGCATGGCATTTAGGATTATTTTACTAGATGAAACTTTTAAATTATCATTTGATATACTGGATGACCTGGCTTATTCCTATAACAGGTCTTACCATAGAACTTATAAAGTTCAACTCCTTTGAAATGTCAAAACGACGGGTGTAATACATCGTATAGGGGGAGAAAAGAAACAAATAAAAGGATAATTCAGTGAATAAAGCGTAAACGAATTATGTAAGAGTATCTCGAACAGACGAAAGATTCAGATAAGGGTTAATGATAAACCGGATGCGTAACTACGTAAGTTTTAAAGATTCACGAATATCGACCCCTTAACCGTGACAGTTTTAAAGCATCTTATTATCTGAGGATTTTAGATGTGTGGAAAAATAAGGGAGGGTTCTATACAACAAGAAATACAAAATCAGGTTCATCTGCAACTCACGAATATAAATGAAAAAAATATTGTACAAAAAGCGTAAGAAAAAAATAACAATGTACTGGTGAAATGGAGGGGTTATCCTGCTAAGTTTAATACTTATATATAAAATCTAAGCATTTAATCAGTTGAATACAAATTTACTCTCGTTCTTTGAAACATGTCGATAACTGAAGAACTTCAGCATCCATGATTTACATCCTAGATAATAAACTCACTGCTTTCTACTACTGAGCTAATTAACCATGTTTACCTTGAACGATCAGCTTATGAGGTGGGATTATGTGAAATATATTTAAATAGGGACGTAAGAAAATTTACCCCCCAGATCCTATTCTGGATGGACAGGTGTACAGAGTGTTAGAATGGTGAAATATATTACAGGAGGTTCTACAATGCCAAAAGCTGAATACCGACACATTTGCTTACAAAAGCATACTTCCTTGAAGAATTTGCTCTGAGAAGAGCTTATTTTAAAACAGTACCTGCTATTTTTAGTCATTTAAACGTTCTCTTTGATATGAGTATTATGTGCAAGGATCTGGTATACAAAACAGACATGCGAACCAATGAAGATAAAGTAATAATATCTTTAAGTTCAAAAGTAAATGTAAACCTGCGAGATCGTACCATGTTTTTTCTCGAACGATCACCATGGCAGCGAAAACATATTCGTAGACGTGATGCCGAGTTGGATATACTTCATGATATCCCTACTATGTTGAAGAGAGTTATACTATCTGTGGAGAATAAACGCATGACTCCACATGAACTAAAAGATGAAGCAGATCGAGTACTACATTATACATGTACGCCATCCGAGATGCTCGGCCGCGCTGGCTTAGCGTACATCTACACCGATCTTGTTTCACATCAGTATGTAGGTAACGTTACAGCCCCTTTGTTACGCGTTGTCCACCTTACTGATAAGGTGATCACCTTTCCGAATGTTCATTACCT
>JABUQX010044528.1:47500-55570 GCA_015478945.1 Trachelipus rathkii
CCCTCACGGGCAAAGTATCCTATTATCAAGGGGGAGTGATATACTACAACAGAATATTCGTAGCTACGCAAATTACGCCAGATTAGCACAGACGCTGGGCTTGCTTTAAAGTAAGGGATTAATTTGAGTAGGAACACAGGAGTGGAAGAGAATTCCACAGACAGAGGGTTGCAGGAAGAAAGTAGGAGTGGCACGCAGGCGAACTAGTCTGGAGTTGCTAATATCAAACAAAACTCATGTGCAGACACAGCACCCCTGGTGCTACGAGGGCGTCTTAAAAAGGTTGTATGGCCGATAGTGGGAAAGTTCCCTCGAGCACCTGGCACGGCTACGAGGATACCTGATTAGAAAAGAATGATAAAGCACTACATTGGCGCCGTCATAAGATAGAGGTCAAGTGCACTAGAAAGTACAGGGACAGTTTATAAGTCTTTTTGCCGTTGACTCGACCCTATCAATGAAGCCGGGTTGTTGAAACCTGCCTCTGCCCCCAGATATGAGAGCAGTTACTCCATACAAGGCGATGGACCCTTGTATAATGGACGATAACTTGTGAAGTGGAAAAAAAGTCTATGCAGTCTAAACAGAACTATCCAGTTTTCTTTGAGGCCGCCTAGCAACCGTGGAGATGTATAATAAAGACATTTGTTTGTATAGTTATTAGTTGGAAGGCCAAGAGGATGTGTTGATATGGTCAACAGGTAGAGGACGAGAGAACCGTCGAAAGAGATAGGAGAACTGTGAGGAAGGTGTTCTTAGAAAGGAGAGTTTCGTAAGAAGTTTAGTTGTTAAAGAAGGTTGAATTGTTCACAAAGAGTTCAGGGGACGACCCCACCGGGAAATTCTATCTCAGAGAATCAGCGAGAGGAATTCGGAAAGATTAAGTCGAGGAGGGCATTCTAGAAGTTAAAAGAGATTAGCAGATTTGAAATGAATTGAGAATGACGGGTGGGTCGGTTCTTCGGCTGTATGAGGGAGTAGAGTTAGATGTGCAAGACGAGGAAGATCATTAATGTAAACCTAAGAATGAATGTAGGAGAGTAGACAAGACCCGGAGGGAACTACTAGTATTGAACTCAGAGAAGAAGAAGGAAGTCGGCCGTAATCACAACAGCCGATATTGAAGGCGTTGAAAGAAAGCTTAGACATAAGTATGCAAGAGAAGAAGGAAATCAAGGATGCGAGGAGAAGTTGGAGAGCGAGTGAGCGTGTACCAACGGCGGTTCAAATGCTTTCGGATATGTACAAGCGCCACACGCAAGTCTCCCCGTTAATTCCTATATGGGACGTTGAAAAAACAATAAATATGTGTAGATAGAAGTTATAATCACCAGTAGACTCGTTAGCGCCGGAAAGCCAACTGGCGGATCGAAAAGAAGGGGAATGAAGATTCAGTGTATGGTTAAGAAATTGAGAGGTTAGGGTTGAGAAGTGGTTCAAAGATCTTGAGATAGTAATAATCAAGTTTAGAGAGCATAATAAGGGCGGGATAGTTAGGTAAAGGTAATTCAGTGCGGGGGCTTTCTTATTGTGGAATAGGTTTGGGACATATGCTCCGTTTCAACACTGAGAGAAAGTGCTAGTATTTTGAGCATAGAGAATATAGTTGAAGGGAGGAGGGGCCAGCACGGAGACAAGCACTACTTCCCTCTCAATAACTCGGGGGAGGAAATACCATCCATGACACCGCCCGTCACTAACACTAATGAGATAGATATCAGGGGCCCACTGCACAGCCGATCAAGAATGTAACTCAGGTAAAGCATAGGGACATCCTGAGAAGGAGAGAGGAGAAGAGGTATTTGCCAAAATCTTCCTAGGGTGAGGGGGTTTAGAAGAAAAATAGGAAGGCAAGAAGAATTTGGAGCTTTTCAGTCGGAGATTAGCAAACGAACCTTCAGATCGATAGAAGGAGGAAAGGTAGCATTTACAGAAGTTATTGGACGATGTTATTGGCAAGAGGCCAGAAAGATTTGTCAAGTAGAGAGAACATATGGAGGTTAGCGCAGCTTTCGGGTGATGGCAAAGCGCTTTTGCCTCGTCGAGGTGATCGCCGCAACGATTGTCTAGCTGATTGAATTAGGTGGAGAAGGATAGTGAAGAGCGGAGATTTTTTCCACCCCGAGTACACATGTTGTCCCTAGCCTGAATGCCAGGGAGAACAGCACGATCGAACATGAATTATGATGGAGAGAAAGAATTTAGATCGAAAAGAGAATGAATCCGGCTGCTCATCACCATCAGCAGGATTACAGCTCGCACTTGACGCAGGATGGCCGAGAGCGTCACCAGAGGCAAAGCAGTCATTCCAATTATCAGTGTAGCGTTAGACAGTCAGCTCAGAGTGGCCCCCAATTCGGTCAGGCGATCATAAGTGCCAGATGAGGAACGCCGGGACCAGTGATGGAGCTGTTGTGAGAGCAATATTTAAACTGTAGAGCGTATATGGGTTGTGGTCAGATTTTGACGCAATTATTAGCGAAGGGTGGTGTATATTGAGGTAGATGAGGAAGGACTAGTGGTGAAACATAGGTCAGTGTGTTCAAGTCAAGATTGGTTGGGACGATCCGGAATGTGTGTGGGGGCTTCTTTAATTTGTTGCATGCGCAGAGGGCTGAACGTATGCAAATGCTGGATTTTCGCGGCTTCCTGTCCCCACGCTAGATCAGTGATGGAGAGGACCCAAGACCATTTCAGTGGTTGTGTACAGTGAAAAGTCCGCTGTAAAGAGGGGAGGACCTCTCAGGGTATTTGGGGGATGGAAGAGAGGTAAACGGCTCGTGAGAGAGTGGGTTAAAGATATTCAAGGAAAAGGCGTGGAAATCTGGCTGTTAGGAGGAGGGAACAGTAGCAGAAGCACAAGATTGTTTATTATAGTAGAAGGAAGAAAAATTTTAAACCCCACAGAACATCGAAGTTCGGAGATTCGAGATTCTCGAGACGTGTTACATAGTAGGTGTTTATGTTTATTTTAATATAGGCACATACTACCACCCTTTAGACTGGAAATTATGAAAATAAGTCTATAGTTGGAATATAGTAAACGAGATTAAAAGTAGTATTATATATTATATATATATGGGTACTGTGGTATATGAGTAGGTATATGTATTTATATATAGTTATATATATTATATAGTAGACTAAATAGTATATACTATATTAGTATATATATATATATAGATAATATATATTATATATATATATTATTATAATATATATATATTATATATATATATATTATATATATATATATATATATTATATATATATATATATATTATATTATATAATAGTAGTAGTATTATATTATTAGTATATTATATATATATGATATGGGTATGGATAGTTGTTTATACTAGATATATATCTGTGATAGTATATTATTATAGGTGGGGTAGTAGGTGAGTATAGTATATATAATAGGTATATATAATAGGGATATATATGAGGGTAGGATATTGATTATTATATGGTAAATATGAGCTTTATGCCCCCCTTGGAAAAATTGTCTGCGGAGCGGCCCAGTGTGGCGCTCACAGGAGTCGCGCTGTTCGAAGCGAAAGGTCAGTATATAGTAGATGGTGGTTCTATATTAGTGGGGTAGTAGGGTAGGTATGAATATTATTATAGTAGTATATAGTGTATATTATAATATTATATATAGGGATAGTATATAGTATATATATGGTTGACTTTTAATTATTTTTTGGGTTCACTTAAAGGCAAGTCAGGCTTGCCTATCTCTGACCTACCCTGAAAAAGCCCGCCACTTGATATATATATTATAGTATATATATTATATATAGTATAATATAATATATTAGGTATATATATTATATATATATATAATATATATATATATATAGTATATAGTATATAATATTATATATATGTGTATAGTAAACTTTAGTATTATATTATATATATATATATATAATATATATATTATATATTATTATAGTGTTATATTAGTATTAATATATAGGTAGTGGTATTATATAGTATTTAGATTGTAGACCATACTGGTTTGGGATTTAAAAAAAACCGTTCGTTTTTTTAAAAAAAAACGTTTTTTTTTAAAAAAAGACCAAAGGCCAAATTTTTTTGTCTTTTTTTTGTTTTTTTCTTAATATTACTTTTTTTTCATATATAATCAAGTCTTTGTAGGGATTATTATAGCATAAAATCACGTTGAGAATAAATATATTAGGAAAGAGAGTCATGCAAGTAATCATAAGGTAGTGTGTTATTTACATCTCAGTAAAAGTTTTATTTGTGCTCTAGGACATATAATTATTACATTTCACATGATACTGATTGATTATTGATTTATTGTAATATTATATTACTATATATATTATATATACTAGTAGGATATAAGCAAGTTATTTATAAGGTATATATATATTATTATATATTATAGTATATTATATAGTTATTATGTAGTACCGATATAGGGTGATTATTAGTGTATTATATATATATATATATATATTGAAATAGTTTATATGTCGTAATATGTATGTATAAAGAAAAGATATTTATAACATTTTTTATCGAAAACCATTGTATTTATATATATATACTATAGTATCATATTATATATATATATTATATATATTATGTATAATATATATATATATAATATATATTGATATAGTATATACGTATATGATAGTCATAGTATTAGTACTATTATACTATATATATATATATATAGATAAATTCAAAGCTGTTTCTCCCCAAGACTGGTGGTAAGGTGCGTAAGAAGCATCGAAAAAGAAAGCAGTAGAATTATGACAAAGTCTGAAATAGAAAGTTCCAGCTATCCCCTGGCTGCCCCCTGCTGTACCTATTACTTAGTAGAGGACTCGTCACAGTTCAGAAAAATCCACTTCCTATTAGCATGTTCACGGACTGCGACGGACCCTCACATATGGTATAAATCGTAGTGTAAGGTGTTCATCCTTGGCCCAGGTGAGGCCCACAAACCATACCCCTTCACAAAACCCGTACATCGTCTACCTATTATGCAAATTCTCGCTCTCTTGCCGACTAACATTATCTGTGCCTTAACATTTCGTTTAGCTGACTCGAACTCCACATTTTGTCTTCGATCTCCCAGCTGGATCGGTTGTCCAACACAGCTCGCCACCTGATATCATCCGCTTAAAGACAGGCTACAATCTGCCTGTTTCCACATGACCAAACCATTCGACACGATACTTTGTCGATTTTTCCTCTGTTCGGGTGTACGCGTTTCTTCACCCACCGACAACTCTGCTGAATGAGGTTCTTCTCATTTATAGCATTATTCTTCTCACACCTGCATGCCCCTAAGATTGTCCATCTGAAGACATTGAACTTTAGCTATACCTCTTATCTCAGACCATAGTCTCACTACTATATACAATACACTAGGTAACAACATAGCGTGGCACTGTAAGACCCTACACTTTGAAGACTTAGTCCCTATACCATTCCCAACGATTTTTTGCACCAGCCACCTTTCCATTGGCATCAACATATACCTTAAATATTTAAACTCAGACCCTTGTTTCCAATCGCTCACCATCTAACATGACTTCACATGAGGACTGTCCTAGCTCACAAGTTCACAACCATAACCTTACTCTTATCTACGATTACTTTCAAACCCCTTCCTTTTACACACCTGGCCAAATCTCTCTACCAATTCTCTACAAACTTTCAAATTTCGCCACACAAAAACCAATCATCCGATATAATAGGGTAGAGGGCACCCGTCCACTCAGCTCCATTTCTCCATCATTCTAAACACCATATCCTGTCAGCCCACCTTCAATTCGGTTCATAATCCCGCAATTACCACTACTACCAAATTGAATAAGCCAAGGAGACATAAACACAACCCTGCCTCATCTCTGCCTATTTTAATAGACTAAACCAGATCACTTTTGACCACATTTATTCGTAGCACACGCGCTCACTGATCGTCATAGCATGTCTTCTTTTGACTTCCAATCAGAAGAGCTGGGCAGCCAACACTAGGAGATCGAGCAACACTGCCATAGAGGCTGTCCCTAGTTAACCTATCATGATACCTTTGTTACAAATCCGATAAAACGGTTAAGATGACAGATTTATGTCTTCTTTCTCGCCTCAGTTTGTCTCTATCATTGTGCGGTTCAATGTAAGATCTATGCCACACATCCTGTCTGTCATGACTCCTAGAAGAGCAGCCTTGATCTTCACCAATCAGTCCTTCGAGGCACTTCGACGCTCTTGTCGCCAAGGATGACAACATTATTTGCCGTTAAGCACTCAATAATACATAATCTCCCGGTGATGAATATCTAGCCAGTTCCCTTTATCGTCCGGGTTACCCTGAGATATTATAGGAGGGACTCGATTGACTGCTCTCCATTCGATATCCCTCGGAACGATATACCTTCGCATAAGACGCGTTTGAATTATCAACAACTTCAAGATTTCCTCATCATATCAGAAATAATGCCATCCGTTTCTCGGATCGGTTTCACCAGTCAATTTGTCATCTATACTGCAGTTTTACCATTTTCTTCAACTATCTCACTCTACCCATTTCCTCTTTTTTGCTAATAACCTCATCCCAAGAAATACGCTATATGGCTTCTGCACCATCAAACCCACCACACACATCACTATTCACTCGGTTCATTACTGCAAGATATTTACAGATTTTCGATAGTGTTCTTCCCAGTCCCTTCACATCCATTTCTCAGTTACAAAAACACCACATCCGCCTATTTCATTATTCTGAGCAGTGTTCCCCCTTATTCTAATTTTTAACCTTTCGCGCTCCTTTCCGAGAGCTTCCTATTCCCTTGTATGTCCGCATTCATCCTCCTTCCAAACTGATTTCATTAACCTCTTCTTTTCTCTTACGTACGCATCTTTTAGCATTTCTTTTTTCCCACTTATACTAATTCTAGGCATCTTTCTTTTTGTAAACTTTCATAATTCTGCTTGTAGTACAATTCACCACGCTTTTTTTTTTACTTTTAACCGCTTACATCACCTCTTCATTTCCACCCTCACTGTTCGCATTTTACTTCCTACTTTTAGCACACCACATACTTCTATTGCACTGCTAAAATGTATCCAGATTTATTTTGTTTCGCATTGTTCACAGTTCAACTGATTTACGTGCGAGGCGTCTTACATTATTATCTTATACCTTTGTTCACTTAACTCTCCTCTCAAATTTTACCTCTCTTCCTTCGCTATCACCTTCCGAATCTCCATCCAAGTCCCAACTAATCTTAAATGTTTACCAGTTAGAATCAGTATATGACCGATAATACCATTTCTAAAACACCTCACTGTTAATTTAACATCCAAACATATACTTCACATCTCCTTCTCACCAACACAAAATCATCGTAACTTTTCACTTCGGGATACCATCTCACTACTAACCAACTCTGTATATTATGGATGACTCTTGTGTTTAAGAAAAGTATTACTTACACACACACCTCCTCTCCTCAACAGAAATAATCCAACCTTCCTTACATTCTTCATTTTCTCCTGACACGCCGAAAACCACCTGTTATACCATCCTTTTTGTGATCTAGGGTATATAGTAGATATGTAATATATATATTATAGTTATATATATAGATATAGCTAAGTATGTATAGTAAGTTAGTATTTATAGTGAATAGTAGTATAATGGTATATAGTATGATAGTAGTGTATTTGATGCTATATATATAGGTAGTATATGATAGGGGTAGTTAGATATATACTAGGTATAGTGTATAGTTATATATATATATAATAATAGGAGGCCTGAAGTGATCTTAAAACACAATGATAGATATATAGTATTATATATGAGTATTAATATATATAGGGGTGTATATAATAGATTAGAGTATGTGTGGGTATATATGTATATATTATATATATATATATATATAGGTATATATGTATATATATACAAACTTGATGATATTAAAATCCGTAATTAATTAGTCAATATTTTAGGTAGATGGGGAGTTTGTAATCTGGCCCTCTATTATACTCTATCTCTCTCTTCTT
>JABUQX010044529.1:0-10000 GCA_015478945.1 Trachelipus rathkii
AAGGAGATATGTCTGGAAACTGCAACATTCACAACGGTTTTGCTGCGGCGGCCTCAAAGAAACTGGGAATTTTGTTTAGACTGAGGGACTATTTTTCGCTCTTCTCAGATACTCCAGGCTATACAAGGGTCCATCCGCGCTGTATGGGAGTACTGTATTCTCATATCTGGGGGGGCTCTGGTTTCACGACCCGGCTTTTGGATCGGGTCGAGTCAAAAAGCCAAAAGGCTTATAAACTGTTCTGTACTTTCCACTTCACTGACCCTCTATCTCTGCGGCGAGATGTTGGCGCTTTATCTCTTTTCTATAGTACTCGTAGCGGCAGGTGTTCGATGGGAATTACCACTCGTCTGTACACCACTTTAGTGTCCTGAGCACAAGGGGTGCTGGCTTGCTTACAGAAGTTTTGTGTAGATGTCGTGAACTCCACTAAGTCGCTGCGGTGCTTCCTTTTTCCTGCCACCATCTGTGCTGTGGAATTTCTCTGCATATTCTGTGTTTCCTGCCTGAATTTATCTCCTCAATTTAAGAGCCTGCGTCTGTCGCTCATCTGCGGTAATTTGCGCTAGCGGATGCCAATTTTGGCGTGTAACACCCCCTCCCTGAATAGTGGTGGTGACCACAACCCTGGTGACAATTGTAAAAAAACAAAAAAAAAAAAAAAAAAGATTGAGTTAAATTATTGAACATAAAAACGCATTTGAATCATGGAATAATTTATGACCGAACCCTTATTTCTCTAAACATCCGAGCTCCTTCCATGGGACGTTTGCAATACATACTTGCTTACTTGGATAGAGAACGAGAAAAAAGGAGACTGAGATGAAGCTTCGCTAAATGGCCGAAGCAGACAAAAAATTGTTGAATGGAAGAAAACCACTGATGATCGAACAATGCTGAAGAAGCACGTAAAGAAGGAGGCAGGAGCAAAGTGGGAAGTGCGGCAAACTGTTATTGCGGCAGCTATGAAAAGATTAAGAGAGCTTATAAGAAAAAAGATTTTAGTGAGGCAAGTGGCCCAGCGATGCTGGAAGGTGTCACTAATGTTCAGAAAGAGGCAACTGAAAAAAGACGTAGTGTGGAAAATTTACAGTTGCTGTTAAAAAACGAAAAACGAGTCCTCCGATTTCAGACTTTTCAAAAAGTTCTATTACCCTTAATTTTGTTATAATTATAGCTTGTTCTTATGTAACCAAATACAGTAGGTGTATTTTCAAGTATAGTATTATTCCATTTTCTTACAATTATGATGTTTTTTTAAAAAACATAACATTTCATTATTATATACTTTCATCTTCAGCCAAATTATTTAATATTTAAAACAACTTTATTTTGGTGCTTACATCTCAAAATATTAAGTAAATAGCATGTTGCTATAGTAAATAAGTTAGGTCAATTGAATTTAGTAATGGAAATGTAAATTCTTCACGTTTTTTCTCCGAAAATATGAATCTTTCTGTCAGCATTTATAATGGTTTTTTCGACTTTTTTCAGCATTTCATCATTTTTTTTCACCTTTTTTTCAAATTTTCTAATTCACTTTTTTTACTTTTTTGATAGAAACTCGTTAATATTTTGATATATTATAATATATATTATATAATATATATATATATAATATATATAAGGTAGTGGAGTATCTATAATATATATATATAATTATATATAGCTATAGTATGATATATATATATATATATATATATATATTGATGATATATATATTATATATATAGGTAATATTATTATTATCACAAGGATTGGTTTTCCTAGAAAATCAATTATTTTTCTAAAAAATTTCTTCGGTTGCTATTTATTTAATTGAATTAGTTAAATGTATTCCTTTTTTTTGATAATTAAAAATTATTTTAATTTGATAATTATAACGTCTATATTGTTCATCCGAAGTTTTAAGCCTTTCCAGTGTTTTTGAATACATTTCGTAATTTAGCAACCCCGGCCCCGCGCCCGGCTCCGCCCCGGCCAACGGCCGCCGGCCCCGGCTAACTAGAGGAAGCGCCCGGCCCGCCTCGCGGCAAATGTCCGCCCGGTCGTCCCTACTATCGGAGCGTCAACGTAAAAATCGATTTCCGCTACGGGAATCGATTGGCGACTCAAAATTCGGATACCCTGCGGGTATCTATTTTTTCGACTCGCTCAAAGTCAAATAATCTAGCTTTTTTATATATCATATATTATATATAAATTATATTATATGTATATATATAATAACTATATATATTATATTTATATCTATATAGTATATAGTATACTATATATATATATATTATTTATAATATATTTTTACAAGAGTAGAAGTGCCCTAACTTACCGCCCTACTATAGGTATTATAGTATATAATTATTATATATATATAATATTATTATATATATAATAATATATATAGTATATTTATAATAGTATATATATATATATATATATATTTATATATATAGTATATATATCAGTAATATATACTATATATATATATATATATATATTAATATATATATATATAATATATATAATCTATATTATATATATATATATAATATATAATAAATATATATTATATATTAATTGATATATATATATATATATATATAATATATATAATAAGTATATATATATATACTATATCTATATATATATATATATATATTATATATATATATATATATATATATATATATATATTACATCCACTCCCAGGAAGGCTCATTATGACCCAGATTTTATCTCTTATCTCTCTCTATCATTTTCTTTTCAAATAAAATAACACACTTTTTCTCAATAAAAAAAAAAAAAAAAACGCATCTTAGGTTGACATTTGAAGCACTTAGACTTGTCACCCCCCCCACATCAACAACATTTCATTAGACCAACATAAATTAAATGAACCATTTATATATATATTAATAGTATATATATATAATATATATAATTATATATATATATATATATATATTATATATATATATATTATATATATATATATATATTAATACTTATTATATATATATTCATATATACTATATTACTATATATATATATATATTATAGTAGTATAGTATAGAGGTGGGCATTCAGCAATTTAACGGTCCGTTCCGTCGCAATTCTCAATTGCGGACTCCCAACAATTGCAGAACTTGCGATTGTATATAATTTGAAAAGTTCGGCAGTTAGCGGAATGGCTATAATCGATTCGCAATTTAAATCCGCAATTACGCAAATTTCGCAAATTTTCCGCAATCGCAATTAGAGGACAACGCAATCCTGAGGTTTGTTTTATTAATCCGTAAATTTAAAAACAATGTACAATATATTAGGACATGTATTAGTCTTAGATATGCACAAAAAATTTTTGTGTGAAAAATAAGGTGGTCATTAAATGGAAATATTTGGTTATTTCTATATATATATATAATAATATACTATATATAATATTAGATATATATATATTATATAATAGTATTATAATATAATATATATACTATATATAATATTATATAATATATATATATACTCTATATATATATATATATATATATATTTATAGTATATAGTATAAGTATACTATAATACTTAATTTATATATAGATAGTATATAAATATATACTATATATAATTAATATATATTATATAATTATATATAATATAAACAATATATATATATACCTATACTATTAATATAATAATATTATATACAATATATATAGTAATATATATAAATATATATATATATAGTTATATATATATGATATATATATATATATAGGTATATATATATAATATATATATATATATATATATAATATATAATATATAGGATTACGCACACGGTTTCAACGCACGAATTTTGAAGTCTGGAATTCCCTGACTTTCCTGACCAAATCCGCCTGACCAGTGTTTTCGTTATTTTTGGCGTATAAAATATCTAGTAATCATTATTGCAGCCTATTTACTCGTTCATACACATGAAATATTGAAAAATTTACGTTAGAAACTGTTGATCATGAAAATATAAAAAACATATTTATTTTATTTTTAGTATTCTGCTATACCTTCCCCATAGCCGTTCAACGCCACTCCTTTTTTATTTTCCAAAAAGTAAAGCCTTATTTATACAAACTAGTAATATATTAAATAGCTTACATTATAGCTAAGGTTGAATAACGTCCGCTGTGTATCGTCAAAAGTTCTAAAAGGGGGGATTTAGGGTTAGCTTTTCTTCTCAAGCATCTGACTTTTTTGGATTTTAATTAGCGTCTTCTTCCTGTCAAGCTTTCATTGTTACATCTTTCTGCCTGCTTCTTCAAGTTATAGATCTGTATGGATAAAATTTTTTTTTCATCCTTTTTATTCTCTTTCTTCTTTTGGGTTCTGTTTTGACTCTATGAGATGTTCTTGCATAATCTCCTAATCTTACATTTGTCAAGATTATTTGAGGATAGGACTTTATGAATACTTTCATGAGATCTTAAAGCATTGTGCACTGTTCTTTGAGAAATGAGACTATGTGTTCTTTTAGATTCTCACTAAAATTGCTTAATTTAACAGAAACACCCTCCTTCGCACTGTCGTCTTTCCATGCGAACATAATAATTCAGTCCTAATAATATAATTTGCCAGCAATGTCATATACCATTGATTCCAGGTCTATATTGCAAGAAAAAACTAATCAAGTCTATTAGAATGACAAATCACCATCCAAAAATATTCTGAATTTTAATTCAAGGGTAGATGAGCTTCATGGCAAAGTAGAGTGTATTGTCCTTTTGCTTTCTCCGAAAAATAGGGAGCAAGTCCATGGTTAATCAAATATTTACATTTCATCTCCCCCATTTTAAAAATTTGAAGCTACCGCACTGTCTTGGAGAACATTATTTGAATGTTTCCCCTATATCGCACACGAGGTTAAAAGACATTTTATCGTCACCCCTTTTTAATTGCCCATAGTTATTTTCAGATTCTGTAACATCATCTTAATTGCAAAAAGATGTTAACTGAATTGATAAAGCTGATTGGTTGGTTATAATCAGAACAGCTCTGGGTTCATATTTTACAATTAGCGTTGAAGTATTGATTAGAAGTTGACTGGAATGGCATATATTTTCAGTGCACACACTTTCATAATCATTTGTATTGATTAGAACACATACGAATAATAGTTTTTTCAACTGGTTGGACTATGGTCCTGCGAGTTGTTGATTAAATTTCAAAGAGTTTCCCTCTTGACTGTGGAAACTTCGGCTGGGTCCCATTGTAGATAGATCGAAAGTTCTTATTTTACATCCTTTAGCAGTATGCCTTGGCACTATCAGGTCCTTTATCCAACCACCCGATAAACCAATTGTGGTTCAGTTTGAACGTCTACCACCATAGTGATTCTTTAATAAAATCAGAGAAGTTTATTATTATAATAAATAATAAATACGCTGCAAATTGCAACACAAATCTCAAAATAACTTCGTCACCCTAATAAAACACCATCAAAAGTATGAACCAATCCCTAAAAAGTAAAAGAATATAAACAAGATTAAGTCATAAGTCATACAGTCTAAATCACACATCCATATAACAGAATCATCACGCATTCAACTCGAAGAGGATGAACTTGACACTTTACGGACAGAATAGGTAAGAAATAGGTAGGTAATAGTGCTGAACTAAAAATAGAAGAAACAGGATAGAAGTAGACTTATCGAATGTCATTCGCTCGCCCTTCTTTATTCCCTTTCAAGATACTCTCTCATTTCCATTCAATATTATCAGTAAGGAAAAAAATGCTTGAATAAATATGCAACTTGGTCCATGGATCATTCTTCATATGTTTTGGGAAATTTTAAAATTTCCCGACTTTTGGATTTCCCTGGACTTTCAGATATCTTAAACGTTTCGCGATCTTCCCTGAGCCTAATGTTTTTCTCCTGATTTCCCTGACCCTTCCCTGACGTTTGCAGAAAGTGTGAAACCCTGACTATTATATATATACTAATAGATACTATATTAGTATACGTATATTATATATATATATACTATAGTATATACTATATACTATATATATATATATAATAATATATATATTATTATATATATATATATATATTATAGTATAGTATATTATACCTATCAACTTTCAGGTGGCCTTCAATGGAAGGGTTTGAGCACGACTGTTTGGTTGGAATAACCTACTGATCTGGACCCAGCTCTCTACACCATTTCAAACTCCCAGTTGTTGTTACCTGAATGAGGGGATCCTTGGAAGGAGGGCCATGCAGGAGGAGGGTCCATCAGTGAGTGCTTAATAAATGTGGCTCCTGGTTACGTAAAAATGCGGTGCCGGCCGCAGAGAGCAGGAACAGGGTGGAGACGACCCTTCATTACAATGCGGGTGAATACAACCCAGCCTCTGGCTCCGACTTACTTGAGGAAGACTATGAAGAAGGCCTTTTGACGAGCTGGAACAGGCCCTGGAAAGGTGAGAAGGACTCACCCCTCTGTCTGTGGACGCTGTTCCCAGCAGCTCGAGAGGTGCTGGTGCGTACTCTTTATCAACGGTTATCACACACCCTTGTTTCCCTTCATTCCGCGGCTGTGGAGCGACGTGTTCAGGCTTGGGCTCTACATTTTCCAGGCTCCATAGGGTCTCCCTTGACTGATTAGAAACTAGTCGGCTTGTGTGTTGTGGGGCGACTTCTTCTTCCTTTTTCTGTCAATAGTTGGTGTTCCTCAGGGTTCTGTCTATCTCCTACTTTATTCTAATTTTCATTAATGATTCTCACCTGCACATCTACTCTATCAGTCAATTATGCGATGACTCGATGCAATTCAGTTTCCTTCTTCTTTAGCATTTCTGCTTCCTTCTTTTCTTTCTAGGAATTGCCTTCTCGCTTAATCTTACCGTTCTGATTGCCGGCTGGATCTGGATTAGAGTTTCCGGGTGGGGTCGTCTGACCTTTGTAAATTAATTTTTAAAAAAAACTAACTTCCTACAAATCTCCCTCTCGTCAAGAACACCGTTCTAAACGTTTTCCTATCTCTTTAAGACGGTTCTCATCGTCCTCTTCCTGGTGACAATCAGAAACTCCTTGGTCTTACATAACAAAAAAACAAAATGGGTTGTGTTGTTCTTGGCAACATCACCTCACAACGGTTTGCTAGGGTGGGTCCTCAAAGAAGACTGCGGAGTTCTGTTTTAGACTGCTTGAGACTTTTTTTCCTCCTCTCAGTTGCTTCAGCTAGCTAAACAAGGGCCTCATCCACCCTTTCGTATGGAGGTACTGCTCTCGATATCTGGGGGGCTCAGCCTCAGGTTTCACCATCGGTCTTTCTTATTGGTCGAGTCAAAGGCCAAAAGGCTTGATAAACTGTTCTGTACTTTCCCAGTTCATCACATTGACCTCTATCTTTGCGGGCGGCTATGTGGTGCTTTCTCTTCTATAGGTACCGGCATGCCGGCAGGTGCTCAGAAGGAGGCTATCACTACGCGACCTCCTAACCTGTTACGGGTTCGCCCCCGTAAGCAATTAGGTGGTTGCTGTGTCTGCACATGAGTTTTGTGGTGATATTGTAAACTCCAGGCTAGTTCGCTGCGGTCTTCCTTCTTTCCTGCCACAAAATTTTGTTTCTGTGGAATTCTCCTCCATCTCTGTGTTTCCTGCGAATTTATAATCTTCCACATTCAAAGCCTGCGTTTGTGCTCATCTGCGTAACTTTTGAGGCGTTGACTTCTGAGGCGTGCAACACCTCATCCTTGAATAGGGCTTGCCCGTGAGTGGTGGTGCAACTGTAAAGAAATATATATATATAACAATATCAAGTATTTTTATAAGTATATATCATATATATATATTATATAATATATTAGTATTATATATATATATGATATCATATATAGCTATATTATGATATATATATATATATATATATATTATATATATATATAAGTATTATAATATAATATTATATGATATATATATATATATATAGAAATGATACTATTCATATTAAAAATCCTGTCAAATTTCTACATGTGTGCCCTTTACTAATTTTTTTTTTATAAAGGTAAAAAAAATAACGATCATACTGTTTTTTTTTTTCTCAATTTTCCCAAATTTTATTTTCCCCGTTGAGTGAAAAATCTTTGTTGTTAACAACTGACAATATCCTAGGTGCAAGCCTGCCTAGTTCTGGTTAACAGCTTCTACTGTGCGTATTGGTCTAGTATTTTTCCAGCTCCTCGGGGCCTCTGAGTATGTTGCATGAGCAGATGATCGAACTTGGAAATAATATAAATTACTAATGCGACCATAAGGTAGTATGCTAAAAGAGGAAAAAAAAATAACCAAATGACCACTTACCCATTGTACCTTTCCAAGTTTCACCAATTAGGAATGACATTCATTCAGCAGTGGGAATTGGACAACGTCTGTTACCAAATTAAATTAGGTCAGATTATGTAAGTTTGGTTACTACATTATGGTTATAATATATCTGTGGTTATCGATATACTGTATTTTCATTAGCAAGAAAACAAATTCAATTATTGATCATTGTTTTTTTCCTCAAAAATAGTCACCTTAATGTCTCCAAAACATAAAAAAAAAAAAAAAAAATAAATCGCAACATTCCTGTTGTTAATAATAATCTATTCACTATTATTATACTAATTTCGCCATGGCAAAACTAAACATTTTCTCTCATCCTACTTCTTCTTCCATTATATGTCTGTCTTTAATTGATACTATATATAAAATAACTTATGTGATTCTAACACCTATTAACTATTGGTAATCGTGCTGCAAATATGGCACTATGAGAAAGTGTGCCTTTGGACTGGCAACTAACAAATTTACTTAGAATAGTTATCGCGCTAATGCTCGATTGATTCCAAACAATTTCCACACAACTAGCGTGAGTCAGCACACATTAACGCGATCGGATCGCGCACCCGAAGCCGACAGTCCGAAAAGAGAGCCGCCATACCTTAGCACCTCTCACTCTGAGGTACATGAACTCTTTATTCCGAAAAATAAATACTTTCTAGTAACATCAAAACCCACCGCACGCACGCTTAGACCCATGACAAACAACTCTATCTAATAAATAGCTGACGCGTCGCCACAGCCAGTACCCAAATCCGCGAGATCCGAATCCATACGAGTAATGACATTTCATGAAATATTATTTTATATAGGAGTGTTACGTTTGATAAACATTAGAGGAAAGAGAGTACATAGTTGCAAATACTGAACACATTTTCAATAATAGTGTAGAACATAGTCGGCAATCTCAGGAGCGGATCCGGAGCCCGGAATCCTTAGGTTATGAATTTTTCTTTTGGTAAATATTTTATTTGAGGATTGACAAAAATTTATTCGTCAGAAGACGTGTTAACCAACAATTTCAAATATGTGCAGAACCTGCAGTAAGATCCGAAGCGCAGAGCTAAGTCGACTGAGGATGTCGAAGATCCCAGCCGGAATGCTGGTAGATTTGCCAATTAATTTAATTTATGTTATAATTAATTAAAACTATGCGGTCCTTATTGGAGATTGAATAGTTATAAATTTCCTACTTCACTTACCCAGGTTGCAACTGCTTCAATAATTTCCCCTAATATTTTAAGAGGGAAGAAAACCGAATATGTCGACAGCCAAAAATCTTCTATAAGCAAATTTCTGGTAATAAATTTTGGTAATGTTGTCTAAACCATTTCCAAGAGAGAACATGTATAGTCTGAGACTCTGAGCAACGAGGCATTGGACCTGGATTCGATTCCTCGTCCGAAGCCTAGGTAACTGTTACCTAGAGAAGTTTCCCCTCTCGAATATGACTATGCTCGTGACGCTGGAGCTTTAAAATAAAACTGTGAATATCCCAAAATGAACGAATTCTTTTGTATTCATAGGATATTTAGTTGACGGGACTCTCCATTTCTTTCAGCTTATTAGTGGGGACAGTCAAGTCTATGAAACGTCCTAATTAAATAAAAGAATTA
>JABUQX010044529.1:12500-15000 GCA_015478945.1 Trachelipus rathkii
TTTTGAGACAATGTTCTGAGCAAAAATCTTAGTTAAAAAAAAAAAAAAAAAAAAAAAAAAAAATTATCTCATCTAATTTTTATCCACGGTTTTCTTTTATGATTTTTATCCAACGTTACGTAGATGACGATCAGAAAATACATACATACATACATACCCCATAGCATACATACATACTACATACATACATACTACACACATACATACATACATACATAACAATACATACATACATACATCATAACATACATACATACATACTCATACATATTACATAATACAATATATATATATATATATATACTATATATATATATATATTATATATATATTTATATATTAGTATTATATATATATATATATATATATTTGTATATATAAGATAATATTAATATATATATTATATATATATATATAGGCTGAATTTTGATTATCCTTATAAAAAATTTCTCTTAATAGTAAAACTGCTCACCAAGCTCAGATTTTAGGGCATTGCCTTTTCACCTATTAACCCGGCGGGTAGTATATGAAAACTTCTGTCTGGTTCTTGAGGCGAGCTGCTTTGATTTTTCATCTACTGCTGGCTAGCTAGGCCTGTAGCCAGAAAGCTATGAGAGTGAGATATAAAAATGTTCAGAAACTTCGAATGATATTTTTAGGTTTTAATCATCTATAATTTTAATCAATAAACCTTTATATCTAGTCTGGGTAGTTAAAATATCGAAAATTTGATTTTATATGAAAAAAATATATATAAACTTTTTAATATATATATATATATATATATATATATATATATATAAATAGAAAGTTATATAATATATATATATATATAAATATATAAATATAGTATAATAATAATATTATTATATATATATATATATATATGTAATATCAATAGAAGTTATTTAAAATTAATATTGAAGTAAAAATTGTATTGGAATTAAAGCAAATAAATCTCTTTGAAAAATAACTGAAATTAATTTAAATTGTTTAATATAATAATAATAATAATAATAAATAATAATAATAATAAAATAATAATAATATAGGTAATTAATAATAATAATAATAAAATAATAATAATAAATAATAATAATAATAATAATAATATAAATATAATAATATAATAATAATAATAAAAATATAAAAATAATAATACAATAATAATAATCAATAATATAATAATAATAATAATAATTAATAATAATAATAATACTAATAATAATAATAATAATAAATAATAATAATAATAATAATAATAATAATAATAATAATAATAATAATAATAATAATAATAATAATAATAATAATAATAATAATAATAATAATAATAATAATAATCTTTAATTATAATACTATAATTACATATAATAATAATAATCATAATAATAATAATATAATGATAATAATAATAATAATAATCGTAATACTAATAATAGTTATAATAAATTTAATAAAATAGTAAATAATATAATAATAATAAAATAATAGTAATAATAAAATAATAATAATAATAATATAATGATAAATAATAATAAAATAATACTAATAATAATATTTATTATTATAAATAATAATAATAATTATAACAATAATAATAATAAATGAATAATAATAATAATAATGATAATAATAATAATAATAATAATAATATATAATAAATATGGTGATGTAAATAAAATAATAATAGTAATAATAATAATAATAATAATAATAATAATAATAATATAAAAAATATTATTCTAAGAATACATTATAATAAGATAATAATAATAATAATTTATAAATATATAATAATAATAATAATAATAATAATAATAATAATAATTAAATAATAATAATAATAATATAATAAATAATAATAAAATAATAATAATAATAATAATATATAATAAATAATAATAATAATAATAATAATAAATAATTTATAGTATGAGATAATAGTAATAATATAATAATAATAATTAATAATAATAATAATAATAAATATAATATAATAATAATAATAATAATAATAATATAATAATAATAATAATAATAATAATAATAATAATAATAATATAATAATAAATACTAATAATAATAATAGATAATAATAATAATATGATAATAATAATAATAACAATAATAATAAATAATAATAAAATATAATAATAATAATAATATAATATAATAATAATAATAATAATAATAATAATAATAATAATAATAATAATATATAATAATAATAATAATAATTAATATAATTTATAATAATAATAATAATAGTATCATATAATAATATAATAAATAATAATATTTAATAATAATAAATAATAATAATAAAATAATAATAATAATAATAATAATAATAATATAATAATAATATATAATAATAAAAATAATAATTTAATAATACTAATCTCATAGTCTACCATTAAATAATAATAATATTAATATATGATGTTAATGGCATTAGTAATCATAATAATAATATAATAATAATAATAATAATAAT
>JABUQX010044529.1:37500-42500 GCA_015478945.1 Trachelipus rathkii
TCAGTGTTTGTTTGAATTTATTAATAATTGTATTTTAAAGAAATTATGTTTAAATTTAATTTGGTGTTTAAAGCGCTCTGCGTTTTCGGAAGGGAAGTAATATATATTTAAGTTTCTTTTTATCAAATACTTGCCCAAATATATAAAAGTTGGACCTTTTTTAGTTACAGTGAATTACAGAAAATATTACAGAAAATGGTTTGTGAACATTAACTATTTTTTTTTTTTGGAAAATAAAATGTATTGATTTTAATTTTTAATTTTCTGTTTTTTTCTTTATTACAACGTTATATAATTCTTTTTATGAAATAATGTTTGTTTATTAGAATATAACATTTTTTCATAATATTATTTCTAGGGATGCAACGGATCTCCGGCTCCGGCTCCGGCTTGGCCGGAGAAGTTCCGGCCTGTATTTTTAAAGATCGTTGCCGGGCTCCGGCGGAGACCACTAGTCTCCGGCTTTCTCCGCCCGGAGACCAATATTTTTAAAAGTTAAGTTTTCCAAAACAAAAAAATTGTTATAATTTCATTTTGAAAAGTCCAGTTGAGGACATTTAATGAAAATATGGTGAACAGAAAGAAACTGATTCATAACAAAAAAACTGTAAAAAAAAAAAAGTTATTTTAAGTATTTTTTGTTTTAGTTTGATCTTTTCAGTCATACTAACTAATATTAAACTATAATAATATATAATAATAAGAATAGGCCTATATGAACCATTTACTAAATTGACTAATTATTTTGATAAACAACTTAAAAGGGTCTGATATCCAAAATGACTACCCTTAACAAAAAACACACTTTTGATAAATTCTAGCTTTTAAAAATGCAATACAAAAAATAGGTAAATGAAATTGGGAAAAGAAGTTTTAAACTACATGCCAAATCTGACCAAAAGACTCAAAAATTATGATATATATATCCTTAATCTTTAAATTATTAAAGAGCTTTTAAATTTTAATAACAAACTAACATTTAAAACTATATTTTCATTTTTAGATTCTTCATGTGAAACTGTATGAGTGAGACTGATCATTTTGATCTCATTTGTTCATCAGACAATCTGAACTTAATGTAGTGTTTCTTTTAACTTTTTATAAAAAAGTTTTACTTTTTCTTTGAGCATAAATTTTATTTATTCTGATGAATAATATCAAAGGGAGCCAATTTGTATTGTGGATTTAGGAACTGTTTGCAAAAAGGTACATAAATTTTTCTTCTTTTTAATGGACCCAAACGTTCAGTACAAATTTAAAAGCCATCTTTCATAGGTTTTTACACCACTAATCCTTCCAAGTTTTTTGCTAATATTTTGGCAATTGGCAAATTAACTGCAGGTATTACCAAAGATATATCTACATCATCATCACTCGCTCTTTTAGACTAATTCTTCAAATGGTTGTAGGAATCTAATTATACTCTCATTAGCTTCCAATGATTTGCATTTAAGATATTTAATTTAGATTGTTTTTCGAATTTTGAAAAATAATATAGTAATTAATTTTAAATATTATGCTCTAGAATCCTTTGCAGCATATAATATGATGAATTCATCTGTTCCATATCTTGATAAGTTTATGTTTTGACCAATATTTTGAGGATTTTTGAATTTCAGTTTAACTTAGTGTGTTAGCAATTGGTTGATTCTACTAAAATGACTTACAATTTTCATACAATAAAGTAATTAAAATTTTTAATTATTTTGAAAAAATTCATGTATTCAGTATTACTAGCTGTAAGGAATGAAAATAAAACATGTCTTCATAAATAACACCTGTCGCTCTCATACCTTTTATGTTTGGTGCATGATCTGTTAGGACAACAATGAATATTTTTTTTTTTTTTAATCCACCTCTTAAGTATTTCCTCACTTTATAGAAGACATATATTTTTCTGCTGAATGAGAAAAACAATAAAACTACTGATTTGTAATGTTCCACTTCTTCCTTTGAAAATCTTTATCAATCCCAATTTGCCCTGACGTTTACTTTATTAAAGCGCTTTCATTGTTAATATGAGAAAGACCAAATCTGATGTTAATGATTATTGCCTTGAAATCATTCTTGCGCTGAATTGGTATTTTTGTTATTTACCCCCTTTTATATTATTGTTGGGAAATACCTCTTTTCTGAAAAGTCTCCTTGATGGATATTATATTGTGGACTACTGATTATTAAATCTCCTAAATCCAATGTCTTCTACACAAAAAAAAATGGCAGATTGTCCACAGCAATATTTCCCCACAATTTGAATGAATTCTTTGCTTTTTCTATCATTTAATGTCCCAAATCTTGTTGGTTTTCTCAGTTATTTCAAACAGTTTAGGCTGAAGAAATCTTTTTTTTACTAGAGGTAGATGTTGATGATATGGATGGATATGGATCATCATCTGCTGTGTCTATGATATCATGTTTTCTTTTTTCGGCCATTTCTCCTCGTGAAGATTCAGAATATTTCTTTTATCTTAAAATATGTGGTTTTATGTTTCTTTTCAAGATGATCCAGTAAAGACTTTGTGCTATAATGATTTGAACTTTCTTGGGGTTTCTCTTGATAGAAGTATTCCCAGTTAGCGCATAAAGACACTCAGCTTTACTATTTATCGCTTACTTTAATCTAAAAGTAATCCCAGAATGAAAATTAATTACAGATTTTCTTAATATTTTTAGATAAAATCTTTTAAAAATGAAAATAAATATATATATATATATACTATATATATATATATTATATTATATATATATATATATAATATATATATATATATATATATATATAATATATATATATATATATATATATATATATATATATAATATAATATAAAGCCTGGATAAGATAAAAGATGAGAGATAGATGAGAGATGGATGAGATAAAAGATTTGTTAATATCACATCTGCTTGACTGCTTTATTGAATAAATCTAGGAAAATAATGTAGACAATTATAAAACGTCTTTTGAAACACTGGTGTAAGTGAAATTAAAAAAGATTAAAAAAAATTCCTTTGAAATGAATCTATACATTTCATTATCCATCAGGTAAATAAAATAACACAGGCAAGTTTAAAATAAAGCACTGTACATTATTTACACAACCTTAATTACGGATAACACCCAAACAACTTTTTCAAACTAACAATATATAATGCCCTGAGCGAAACTCATAAGTACTTTGGCTCACCCTGTCTGTCTGTTTTCAAGAACCAAGCGGGTGCCAGTTCTTAGTTTTGAAAGGTAACATATGTGAGAGAAAATTAAACATTAAAAAGGCCAAGAATTTTAAGTGATGCAAATTACACTAACCAATCGCTAAACGCTTAATAAAAAAATAAAAATATTGTCTTTTGAGCCTTTGGTTTAGAACTCAGTATTTACATTAAAAAATTGCAATAGTTTTCAAAACCAAAGAGCTCAAAATTGTAACACTAAAAAGCAAGCTACCCTCATGTTGAAGCCACGTTTTTAACGTGAAGAACGATCTGATGTTCTTTACAGTCTCCCTATTGTCTATCGCGCCCCCCAACCATTTTAACGAAAGTTCCTTTTCCAATTTTAAAATGCGCTTTTATTTAGCAGGTAAATAATAATTTAAAAAAACTTTTTTTATATTTACATTAAAGTTCACACCTCACCGGCATAAGCCCTCTTCAAGGAGTGTTACTTCTCTAGGATAGTACTTACTTAGATCCGGACGAGGAGGGTGCATGATAATTGCATGTGTTTAGGATCAATCCTTCATATTATATATATATATATATATATATATATATATATATATATATATAATATTATATATATTTATATAATATATATATATTATAATATATATATATATTATATATAATATATATATATATATATATATATAATATATAAATTATTATCAGTTTGCGTACCTTGAAGATTACACTTGGTAAGGCTGAAAGTTATATAAAATATATATATATATATATATTTATATATATATATATATATATATATATATAATATATATATATCATATATAATATATATATTATATATATATATAATATATAATATATATATATATATATATTATATAAATATAACTCGTTATTTTTAAATCGGATCTTCCAGAATTTATTGAAGGAAAAATTTAATTTTTCACTCCCTTTGAAAATTAAAGCCCTAGTTATTTATGTTTTTGTATTAATTTTTTACCCAAAAATAAAGTGATCTTGAGTCGGGCCCAGGAAATTTTTAAATAATTATTTTAATATTATATAAAGGTAATTTTTCACTTTTAATAAATAAAAAATTTACATATTATTAAAAAATTCAATAAAGCCCAACACCTTCACTGCCTCTACTCCAAACTTAACTCAGCAAATATTTGGTAAACTTTTATGTTCACTCTGTCCACCATAATTGAAAATAATACATGAATACATGCATAGATAGATAGATAGCATAGTTAGATAGATAAAAGATAGATAGATAAGATGATAGATAGATAGAGAGAGAGAGACGAGATGAGAGAGAGAGGGAGAGAGAGAGAGGAGAGACGAGAGAGAGAGAGAGACGAGAGAGAGAGAGAGAGAGAGTCAAAATCTTTTTTTCAAATTTATTTTCGTACGATTTCACCTGGGTGAGCAAATTTTCTGTACTCGCAGAAATTTGGACTTAATTTTTTCTGCTTCAACAGCAATATGACGCTTGGCTTTTTTCCTATTATATTTTAATATGAAATATGAAGATCTACCCGTACGCCACCGCCTTTCATTTTACTCTTATAAACAGAGTAGGAAGGAAAATTTCCAATATGAGTTTAATTTATTTTATTGTTATATGTTAAGTAGTTGATTTTCATAAAATTTATTTTTAAAAATCAGTACAACTTGAAAAAATGAAAATAAAATACTGTATAATTTCCTTTTACATCACGAATAAATTATTTTATTAAAAAGACTAAAAAATATTGGGTAAGAGCTACCTACCCTGCGCGTACCCTAGTATACGCCCCTGATAATATAAT
>JABUQX010044529.1:47500-63831 GCA_015478945.1 Trachelipus rathkii
GCCCCTCGGCCCCTCGGCCCCTCGGCCCCTCGGCCCCTCGGCTCCTCGGCCCCTCGGCCCCTCGGCCCCTCACTCCCTCAGCCCTTCAAACCCTCTGACTCTCATTTCTTCAGCCCTTTAGCTCCTCAACCCCTCTCCTGCGTACGTTACCTCTTAAAATGTAGTTACCTAACCTAACATCTTAATAATATTAAACTACTCAATCAATTAATATTTTTTTTATGCAAGATTGTCATTTTAAGTGAGGTACAAAACTACTACAGTGGGTTTTATTCCTTCATGCATAGTGCTTAAAACGCGGCGCTTCTGTATCCTCCAAAACGCTAGTTCAGTTGATTAATAAATAGTATTTTTTTCACCTACATGAACGCTTTTTCCCAAACATAGTTTTTTTTATACAGATTATCCTTTTCAAGGATGGGGTTTCCTCACTTTAAAAACACATAATTTCCTTTGGACAAACAAAATCCTGTCATTCAAATTGTCATAAACCCTCCGTAATTTACCTTTTTTTTTTTTTAAGTATGAGACATGCCCGCAGTTTCAGAAATAAGCAATATATATATAATATATATGTATATATGATACGTATATATAGTATATATATATAAGGTATAATATATTACATATCTCTACTATGTATAGAAACTATATATAATTATATTAATATATATTGATTAAACTAACATATAAAATAGAGTCGATAATAAATTGGGAATGAAATTGAAATAATGATATTAGAAAATTATTTGTTGCTATTTAAATTTAAAATAAAAAAATACATTTTCATTATTTATAGTAATGTCCTTAATAATAATCAATACAGAACAAAAGAAAGTTCGAAGTTTCATAACAAAATAAGTATCGCCTAAGTCAGTACGGCGGGACTGGTTATTAAAACATGAATGTCGAAATTCGGGATTAGTGTTGAATCCGCCCAATATTATAAAAAGGTAAATGTACCATATATATATATATATATATATATATATATTATAATATAGTATATAGTGAGTATACTATATATATATAAAAAATATATATATATTATATATTAAATCAAAATATACTTATATACCCCTATATACTATAATATAATATTATGGGAATGAATAAAAACCCTTTGTTGCTATTAGGAATCTATTTATATTTAAAACCAACATTTAAACAAGGTTTGTACTAATTGTCAAAGCTAGAAGAAGGTCATGTTACCACAATGACGAAAGCTCGCAAATAGGCCAACAGAACTGAGGAAATTGTCTGTTTATGTTTTTTTAAATTATATAAAATTAAGATTCCTAATAGCAACAAAGGGTTTTATTCATTCATAATATACAGAAAAGTGATAATACTTTCTAGAAAATAAGACAAAATATATATTTATAATATAAATTACTAGTATATATATATATTATATATATATATAATAATAAATATATATATAGATGAGTATATATATATATATATATAAATATACTATTTTATCCTCATCCTCAATACACATTAAGGTTGAAGTGCGTAGCCATTACACGCGGGAACAGAAAAGTAGTTAAAAGAATCTATGACGCAAGTCGAAAAAAGAAAGATTTTAGCGTCCCCCTTTTCATACCCCCCAGTGAGAAATTTGGTCGCAGCTCTAAGAAAAACCCACCCTCTGACAGTATTTACGACGACCTGCAACGGATTACTTACTAGTTAGTATTCTTCGTCAAATTATATGGGGTTTTCCTAACCTGGGGCAAATCCACAACAATGCCCCCTCAACCCAAAACCTTTCCCCATTCACTGCCTATTTGCCACCTTTCTCTCGCCTTGCTGGCCCAAACTCACGTTCGTCCTCCTTCAGTCATTTCTTTTACCGACTAAATCTACTTTTTTTCTCGACCTCGCGTCTCCCCACAGCTAATTCCCAACCACACACTCACAGTCACCACTATTCATCCCTTAACCAACCGACAATCATTCATCACTTTTCCAAAATTGGGCGCCTTTATTTCTTTCTTCACACCATCGCTTATTCTCTCATTTACACATTTCTTCACACCACACAGCTCCCCCACCCTAATGTGTTTCAGTCCTCATTTATCAATTTCTTTCTCCACCACCTAGCACGCCCCTAAGATTGATCCTATCTGCAACGACTTTGTTACTTTAGGTCTATATTAATCTCTTATTCAGACATAGTTTTCACTACGTCTATATACATTGAACAGCTACCGGATATAGCGCTCTAATGAGCGAGTGGCGTGTCTATACCTCACTCGACCTTCCGATTTATCTCGCTGACCCACATACCTCCCCGATTTCACTCCATCCACCAATGAGTTTACAGAATTTTTATATATATATATATATCTGATACACTTAATGTCCTTCGCGCGATCTAGACGTCCGCCTCCATACGACACCATACCTCGGCATATAGAGCGCGAGTCAACGTGCAATCACACTTGGCCTCTATCTCTGAGACCTCTCTGAGCGACGACGTGCACCCGCACACTCACGCCCACCTGTAATGTTACCTATCAGTCCAGCGTATACTGCATTACCGTCATACACTGTCGGCGATACAACCATTCGAACACTGTGTTGACCTTTACACTTGTTCCCATCGTGTGCCTTCGTGCCAGCCGATAGCGATCCCACCAGACTGAGGTTAACCGTGGCATTAACAGATTCACACCGCAGACTCTCCCTCATTCGCTACTATGAACTAATTCTCCATCTACAATTTTACTTTTTTTTAAACCCTCTACCAAACCTACTCAAACCCTCTTCTTCAGACTTCCCCCCACACAAAACCAAAGTTCATCGCCCTACAAATAAGTATAAGAGCCTATCCAACTCTCTTCCTATTCTGCACTGCGTAGTGTGGTGCGCGCTGTCCGCACGCCCTTGCCAGCCCACCTCAATAATTAAAACAATCACTCGACTCGAAGTTTAGCTTGCTGATACACATGGCCTGCACTTATCGCCATACATTATATATACCGTGTATCGATCGTCACTGTACATGCCAGTAAGTATCTTAGTATAACCGGTTGCCTGGACGAGCCCCATCACTTCGATCCTTAGCGCGAGAGCGAGCTCCTCCACTCATCCGAACCTTCTAACCTTACCTACTTAAATCCCCATGTACCCCTGTACGTACTTTGACATCCCTGTCTTGTCACTGAACTCCCAGTAAGACTACCTAAATGCAATGTATGTCTTTTCTACATGCGCTCTATCTGCTACTCATCGTAGACGCGAGCCAACCCCATGAGTCTCAGGCTTCCCATGCGTGTGGAAATATCAACCCAACTCTCTCTCAGAGTGCTTCGCGAGCCACCACTGTATATGTAAGAAATAAGAACACACACCCACCAGAGTGCGACACACACCATCCTAGCTTACAATATCTCTATAAGCACACCGGCTGACTCACTCGTGCGTTGTCCTACACTATATTCAAGACATCATACTCAAGAGGATCTACAACTGCTCCCACTGCTCTATAACTCTCTATATTCATGACGCTGACACCTCGCTCGCTATCTCACCAAATCAGGCTAGATCGTATATATAATTCCACAGAGCAAATGCTGGCCATCGTCAGTCTCTGAAAACCTTCTACCCCACAACATTTCTCTCTTCCTACAGCTAAAACCTAACACAACCTCCAAAGTCACCTATCAGGTCCCGTATATCTCCTCCCTTACCCTATATAAGGGGACTCTACTATTAATGCCTTTCTTCCAATCTCTCGTTAGAGAGCGCGTCCATAAAACTTACGCGGTTACTCTCCCTTAATCACACGCATCACTAGTAATATCTCCCCCCCTGCTCCTCGACTAGACTGCCCGCACATTCCACTCTGGCTGATTACCCGCTGGTTCGATCTTGACACGAAGCGCACTCTCTTTGTATCTCTCTTCACCAAGTTAATACAACTATATCTATGCCTCATAATTTGCCAGACCTTCTTCAACTTTCTCACCTTACCCTCTATCCTTCTCCCCTACTAATTACCCTTATCCCCAAGAAACAATACCTATTTCTTCCTTCAAAATCAAAAACTCACATACATTCACTATCAGCCCTTCATTATTACTGCCAATGTTATGCAACTTTTTCGAAAAGTTTTTTCCACACTCTGCTTCTCAAATGCACACTATGCCTATCCATCAGATTACACATGACTGCAACCAAATCCACGGCGAGCGTAATCGATTTCATAATTCACTCTATGCAGATTCCCCTGACGCCCTCGTTACCCCATCCAGCGCTCAATACAGCTCGAAATCTAACAGCGTGACACGCTTCCTTCTCTATAGCCGGAGAGCCTCTTCTTCCCTTAGATTTAGACCTGGTGCTCTGACTCCAACTCCGTGGCGATCTGTGCGCCTCCACAACATCATCTATCTCTAGCTCCATGAGTCTATATTCCCCCACACTACTTTGATACCTCTGCTATACGTTATGCCAATCTTGTGTAATGTTCTATCTTTTATCTTGTTATGATCTCATTTCTTTGATAACCTTGTCTGACATTCCTTTGACACCACCTAATAATAATGTAATTGATTTCCCTCACATCTGTCTATTGATTTTTCTTTCTTTGTGTAAGATCAATTTCTGCTCTTTTTGATGTATCAGTGCGAGATCTATATGGTATATTCAGACCACATTCTCCTATTACATATGCTTTGTGACTGGATCACCCTTTTCTCTCCACATAGTATATTCATCTCTTGTGAGTGGATTTCCACTTACACCTTCTAAGACAGCAGTGACTTCAAGCCATCAGCCGCATCCCACTAACGCTCAACGACAGTCAAGATGGCAAGGTCACAAGCGAACTAGACACGGTTGCGCGCGCGGTTCGCTCGCTCCATGTCCGCTGGTGGCATAGCGCACCGCATGACGTGTCCCCACGCCATCTCTATCCTTCCGTTCACGGATATATTGATTTTTTCTGGATTTCTATCCGCTCGAAAGAGCCTCCTATACCCGCACTCACCGTCTCTCTTGTCCTTGGTGCTGCTACCCTGTTCACCCTCTAGAGCTTTGCTTGTGCTTTCAGATTTCATATTTTTCCGCCTTACCTTCCTTGTACCCTGACCTCCTCTCTTCTCAGCCAGGCCGCTCGCAGGCCCTCAGACTTTATCGCTTAAAGGAAATAAAACGCGCAACAAATATATAGTATATTCCCCGGCGGCTGGAAATCCACTGAACTTACAGAATCCTACTATTTAATACTATCGAGTCATATCCTATTTCACTATTACCATTACGTTCAACATACTCCATCTTTTCTTAATCACTCATTGCATCCGAGCGATATAACCATAATAACTCTCTGGCTTTTCACTTCTAGACATCTCAATTCTACAGACTATTTACTATACATTAAGTCAACTTAGCAATATATTATATTAATATATGAATACTCTATGTGCATTATGATTAGGTACGCAACACCAAAGTCGCCTCTAATACCAACCTTTTTCTATCACATATTACACTAACATTTTATGACACATCACATTGATAAATTTCTCTCAAACGAACATACATAAGCCACGTAGAGCCTCGATATATATTCCATTTTATTTTTATCTTCAGAGCGAATTAAATATTCAAGTGCAAAAATATCATATACCTTGTTACAGACCATTAAAGCAGTAATCAGTAAATCAATAGAAGGTGTTACCTAGCAAACAATAATAAGAGACCTCTAAGTCGGCCTCTCTTGTATTATTCTCCTCTCTTTGATCTAACACTACTCATATAGTAACCATATCTGCTTATTGACTAAATCGCAACTAACTCATAATACTTAACACAAATCAAAATCTGTACATACACTTAAAAAGCATGTGTAAATCAGCGCGTGAAAATTTCCACACTACGACAGCCTTGAAAACGAGTCATGATATAAATCACGATATATATGACAACTAGCGGCACTATAAGATATAACTAATTTGCGTTAATCTACTCCTCCTACTGTGCATTAAAACTCAATACTCGTTTTACTGCTCTTTAACTCAGGTGAATTATTTGATTAACATTACATTGACATATAAGCAGTTAATAGTATTCTCAAAAATCAACTCGAGCCATTGATCTTTTATGCACATACTTACTCATACCAAAACGGGCGTTAGTATAAGAGTTAATGCTAACTCCTCTCGTTTTACTGCTTTACTGCTAATAATAAATTCTCTATAATGTTTTTAAAGGAAATATTAAACAAACATATATTAAAATTATACAATCATATTATCCATACACCTTTACCTGCTCAAATCAGTAAATCAATAGATGGGCCACATTGTTACACTCTTCAGACAGAATAGCTATGTATGCACGTGTGCTCATTCTCTACTCGCTTCATTGTTTACCCTCGCGTTTCTTTATCTCCTCCATATAACCTCATATGTTTTACTGTAAGTTACCTGCTACACTTAATATTTTCCAAATCACGCACTTAACTGCTTATACCCTCAAATACTATATCATACACTCATACCTCTTATTATGATTATTATTATCTCTTTTTTTTATTTGTTTAAACTTTTTAATAAGCTATACAGCGAGCAAATCAAATTAAATTTTTAATTCTTTATATCCCTTTTGTTTTTTATAAACATCACTTTTACAATATATCCATCATACTTCTTCTTCTATCTCATCAATCTGTTCTCATTCTCAACATATTATTATTCCTACGTTGACTTTACTTTATTATTTTATTGTACTCAAATATTTATTCTATTTTATTATTATTTTTCATATTATTTAATATCTTACAAATGTGTCCTTAGTGATATTTACTTCATTCCTATTGATTATTACTTCTGTTAAACACATGAACACATACACCCAACTTCGGCATCGCCCTGTGAGCTCTGAGAACATAATATACATAACGGACCTTCTTTTGTATGCCCGAGGCCTGCAATAGCATACTAGCAAAAGATAAGTGGTAGTTCGCAGTATCCCAACTACCACTTGTCCAGTTTAACTCGTTTTTTTACGAAAGCAGGGAACATACAGTCGCGAACATAACTGTGATAAGGTGCTAATATTAACATCTTATTTCTTTCTCCCCTAGCGTCTTTTAGTAATTAAGAACATCGATAATACATTTATGGATTATATGTCCTTGAGCTCAAGCGTGTTGTCTGGAATGATGAACGTGTCAAAATTTGATATTCTAAATGTCTATAGGACAAAAGAGAGACATAAGTAGTCAGAACTCATATCTAGAAGCTCCACTTGTGATTCATATGTTATCTGAAACAAAGTACATTTAATAGATCTACTAATATTGTGTAGAATACTTTTTGTTTATAAAATTCTTAGTGAACATTTCCGTTGTTTAAGTCGAGAGTGACATATATTTAGTCTCTTATTCTCTGTCTCGTCACTCCTTTGAGAAGTGCTGAGATATGATTCGGAAGAGTTATAGGAGGATTCAGCTTACTGGTCTCACTCCCTCTCTCCTCCTAGTCTCCTCTCTTTCTCTCTCTCTCATATCACATAGCCTTCTCTCCTCTCTTAATATATTGCCACGTGTTTGTTATCTATATTTAGATTTATATATCAGTACTTATTTATACTATAGTCTATTCTTTAGCCATGGTAATAAGTATAAAATAATATAACAAATATAAGTTGATATCTGCGAGGGAATTATCCATTGGCAAGATGTATTTATTTTAAATTATCAGTCCAAGTTATTTTATTTAGAATAAATAACACAATCGATTTCATTAATAATTTTATAATTATTTACAGTCTCATTCAATGATAACTAAAAATATTTCAAAGTTTTTTTAATATTTCTGGATTATTAATTTTTAATTATGTATATTATTTTTATTATTATATATCTTATGTATAGCTTAAATATTGACATAATTACCAAACACGATAGATAAACACATAATACAACCCGCACTCCTTACAGATAACTTAAAATACTGATATATATACTTAATCATACTGTTATATAAAATTAGTTAGGGTATTAGAATATAAATAAACTACTTTATAGCATACTAAATGATTATAGAGGGATAAATGAGCCCTTTTTATATATATGTTTAAATCTCAACCAGCGAATTAGGCTTAATTCCAGGTCAAAATGTATTTCAAACTGACCTCGTTCTGAAAGAAAATGTGGGTATATATATATATTGCATATAAACATAGTTTAAGGTCCTAAAATTTAAGCCTAAATTATTATGAGATAAACTTTTTTTGTTTAATCTCAAAGTTTGATTATAATCACATGAAACAATGATCATTTTCAGGCATTATAGTTAAAGTGTATCAAGATATCAGATATAAATCATGTTATTATTTATTTTATATTATTAATAAATTATAATTTTACAAACTGAAACATGCTGGAATAATACTAGGTTAGATCCTTATTTAAAGCTAAGGTATGAGAAGAAATGTTATACTCATTTCTTGTCGACGTGGATACGAGTAAGTAATCACGTATTATTCATATATGACTGTATGACCATTAGTGAATATTGGTCTATAAGAATATTATATTTTATCGCTTTTTGTAGTTTTAAGGTATGTAAAAAATAACACTATTCGCATTTCCATGCGGTAATAATATAATAGTGCGCTAGTCTACTAATTTAAGTATATTTGCCTATCTCTAATTTACAACTACTACTATTATATTAGTGTATTCCCAGAATGTAGCATAGATGAGAAAGAACATAAACAAATTCCAGGAAGTCTCTATAAAAAAGACTTGAATATCACTCATTCTCAAAAACTCATTCTCCGTGTGAATTTTAAGTTTTTAAGGAGTAATAAAATTGAGCTCTACATGCCATTTAGTATTAACTGATATATCTTGATTATATTTTTAGTCTCTTTTTGCTTTTACTATTAATGGAATTTCTACAATAGCAGCACAGAGGACATAATAGTTACCATGGTTAAATACACATATTTACATTATTTCATCAGCCCATTTTTATAAAATATTGTTGAAGGTCTATCGCTACTATCTAGGATAAACTAATTATTTTAAAATGTTATACACCCTATATTAATACTGCACTACGAGTATTAAAGACTTTTATCAGTCCACCAGTGACTTTAATGCCCCCTATTAGGATTTCAGATCTTATGTAACATCACTTTAATGCAATAAAAGATTATGTAAACTTATGATAAACTGATTTTGGTTACTTATTAATAGAAACACTCAGGGTTCAATTTACAATACATATTGAGTATGATTTAGAAGTTGATTGGAATGGCATAATTTTATACAGTGCACACAATTTCACTAATTATTTGTATTATTAGAACACGTAACAAAAAAGTTTTTTCAACGTATATGGTTTTGGTCCTGTTGGTTTTTGTAGTAATTAAATTCATAAATGAGTATTTATCCCCTACTTGAATTAGAAACTTCAAGCTATTATGTAGTATATATGAAATCGATCCTCCATGATTTAGATAGTATCATAAATTTATCTTTTTACATACTTTATTACTTTACAGTATACGGCATACGCTTTATTTACCCTTCAACCACCTGAGATAAACTAGTGGGTTCTGTTGACGTCCAACCACTTGAGATCGTTAAAGCTTAGTTTTTTTTGTTTGTGACATGTCAATTTATTAATATAATTAAATAATAAATATCTTAAAATACTGCACAAAAATCCAAAATCACTTTCTCAAACCTCAAAAAAAAAAAACACCTCAAAAGTTAAGTATTAAATCCCTAAAAAGAAAAAGATAATATTGAGATTAGGTCATAAGTCTAATACAGCTAAAACACATATCCCATTTGTTGAACTTTCCTTCTTTCAAAGTAAAAGTAGTAATGTAATAGAGAGAGAGAGAGAGAGAGAGAAGAGACTGGAACCCACCTACGGAATCAAGTATGAAACCAAATTAGTTGAGTAGAGAGAGAGAGAGAGAGAGGTAAGTAGCAATTCTTTAAAGAAAAAAAGGAAGAAATCAAGGAGATAGAAAAGGATTAGAATTTATGGAGAAATGAGTGCAGTCTTCCGGAGAGTCTACCCGAGACATGCCTTTCAGAGAGTGCAAGAGACGATTATCAGAAATACATTCTCCGTTGTATTCCCACAGAGAAGAGAGAGTGATTTACGGAAAGTGAAGGATATACAGAAAGAGAGAGATAATGAGCGAGAAGTTTGGAGTTATCATTTGTTATTCTACATTACTCTATTATGCGTTTTTTAGGAAAATTTTTAGAAATTATATCACACTGACTTTTCTCTTAGTTCGGAATATGATATCATCCTCTAAAACTAAATTCTAGTCTCTATATTCTTATATAGAACGTTTCCCGTTATTCTCCCTCCTGACCACAATATATTTTTCTCTCTCCTACAGACTTTCACATACCATTTCTCCCTCGATCCTTATCCATGTCTGTTTGTTTGAAACCTCCCCATCTATATATTTCCGGGATGCTGGGTGAGCAAATATAAAATATAATAAAATATCGTCTCACTATTGTTGTGGTGTCTTTACCACAAAGCAAAGGATTCTGATGTAATAAGTTTAACTTGTTATTTTTGTTTTTTTTTTTATATTCATCCTTGAATAATCATAGACAAAATAACTATAAGAAGAATATATATTTTGAGACACTCAATATAGTATTGCGAAACACAGCTCTTCCTTTATATTTTCATATGATTATAATAGAGAGACGAAAGCGTGTTGAGGATATGCGTAAGATTTATTCTGTGATGTGAGCAGAGCGTATCCGCTAGAAGCAACAAGGATATAGATTCTCCCTGGGTTGAGGGTATAAGGCGTGTAGCCTATGAGAGAGAGGCTCACTGAAAGGACACAATTTAGAGAATAGCTTTAGTTCTGGGATAGAGGGAAAGGCAGCGTATTGTAGCATACAGCAAATATCGGGGATACAATAGAAAATACAAGTACTATAATCAAAAATAAATAATTTTACAATATCTTGACTTTAATAAATTAACATGAGGAACGCCAACTCACAAAATCTATATTTGTCTAAGAGCGCAATATTTTACAAACACTGGACAGCCTACCAAAAAATGACTCGATGTCGCCTTATAAAGTATATAGTATAATATTTAGACGGCATACGCACAATCTCATCTATAAAAAAGCATGAGCTATTTCATGATAATAGTGTATTGGTATATATATTATATTTATAAAATAAGTCTGCGAGAGAAGATGGTTGTTTTGAGTGTGTGGAATACTCAATTTAGCTCAAACATTTGAAGCCGAGGGTGTTATATATTCTGGTTTCTTTGGTAGATTACTTTGTCCTAATCTTATAAAAAACTATTCTGGTACATCAGTATAAGAATGAAGTTTTTAATAACTTGCATCTCGTATTTAGCCCAACTGTGTCGGGATGTGTTGATACTATAAGGTTATTAGTAGATATGTTTAATTAAGATTCGAGCAATAGTGTTTTGAATTGACCATAATCATAGTAGGAGTTCATTTAAACTGATTTTAAAGATGGTTAAAGAAAATCTCACAAAATACATTAAATAAAATAAGGATAACTAAGCTTTCAGCCTTTCTTAGTACTTTATCTTATATATAAGTTTAATTTGACTAAGTCCAAAAATTGGATCTAGACATATCTGGATGGTTTCAATAAGAATATCATCAACACCGAAGAGCTGTAGACGTGTCTCTCTCGAGAAATGAATATGTCCTGATGAAGCAATGATTTAGTCAATATAGTCATCAACGAAAGGTGAGTAGTGTGTGACTGTGCGAGAATCAGTTCTCGATATATATTGTAGCCTCTATGTTTCATTTTTACAAAATAAACGGTCTTGAGTTTCTAGGTTCACAATATGGATGTATAGATCAAACATGTAAACATTTGAAGGTCAGATACTAAATATTATTTATTGTATTCATACTCTTAATACCGACCATGTATAGCCTATTTATGGATAACGTTAAGCTCCATAGGACTTTTAATTACAGTATATAAAATGCATTTGACTGGGACACTCTAGATTAGGTTAATGTGGTCTGACGCTCGTATATCTCTCCTGTCTCTTTTATCCTAGGTTTCTCACAAAGAGCAGTTATACTAGAGTTATTCTTCGAGTAGTGAGATCACTCAGAGATCACAATAGCTATCTAAGTTTTATCCGCCTATTATATCTTGCGTCAAGTATCGTATATACTCGTGTTATACGAGTATATAGTGAAGAGTTGACATCTAGGAAATATAGAGATATATGAGGTCAATATAATGAACACGTGTAGCCTCTGTTGAGTCACTGTAATTTTCTTTATGTAATTCACGAAGATTTAAATGATTTTACTGATGATTAAGATTGTTAAACATAATTTGAGAAGCCTAATTTGTGCGGAATTAATATAATTCTAAACGCGAAGCGTACACTCCGTCATTAAACAAGATTTAATAATCTCTTATAACAAATTATATGAAAGAATGTTCTAGAAATATTCTATGATATATTCCGGTGGGATTTATAGTTTAGTTTTGCTTCTATCTACATTGCTCTGAAACACAACATTGGAAGGGTGTTTCTAAAAGTAAAACTTCTTGATTAAATAATTATTAAGACACAAGAAAATGAGGTGTACAGCATACATTGATCTTCAATAGTGAACTACTTGCAACGAATAGAGCAATTCTATCTTGCCTCTATAGCGGATATATTGTAAAATACGTGTCACCTAGCAATATACACATCAGTTCTAATTCGTACTTTCTAACAAAATTTGCCTTTCGTGAGAAGTTAGCTTATAAGTGCTAGAATTTTGAATAGATCCATTCACATACAGCATGAGGAGCGATAACACGACAGCCAAAGGGTAGTACACTTGTGAATGAGTCAGCAAGAAGGTATACTACTCTACCTCCTTATACAGATGAGGGAGAGAAATTATGCTTTGATATTATTGGTTTATCGTTTTACTATTAGTGTAGAAATCTCATGCATAAGAAATGCAAATAGAATGAAGAGTTTAAGACCGTTCAACAAATTGTGACCGGTGTGCATGCATTAACGTTTAACCCTCATTAAAATCCATTATGTCTCTTTGCTATAGAGCTATCAACTTCAATATACTCAATAAAATGTCCATTTCAAAATTTCTGTGGTCTCTATTATAGATAAAAAATAATCTCATAACAATGATAATAAATCAATAATATAATAATTCTTTTCAATTGAAAATAAAATAATACCAATAATAACTAATTAATAAGAAATAAAGTCCAAAACATAATCTCACAGACCATTATGGAGGTCTGAGAGTAAAAAAGTGACTCTAATATAATATGCCTCTGTAGTAACCAACTAAATCGGCTACAACTAATCTTCCATCAATGCGAGTTATGAGTGTATAGGAACAGTCCTCAGTCTCTAGTACGTGTCTCATCAATGCCCCAGTATCCAATCGATTGCGTAGCGGATTCCTTGTCACCAATCTATTTTTTACACCAGGCGACAATTTGCGCGTACAGACTCTCACTGCCTCTGAACAATGATGATCATTCTTGCTACTTATATACATTCTCTCAAAATATAGATATTAGTAGGTTTCCTCATTACTGCCTTTCATATTTGCGCATGCGAACCCTCTTCCATTTTCAGCCCATCTACTTAATACATGCACTGTTTAACTTTATCCATAAGCCTTGGCCCTATGCATAGTGTATGTATACAAAATTGTTTTTTTTTGCTTTGATGTTTGTGTTTTTTTTTATAAGCCCAGGAGTCTTTCAAGAGTTTCACACTCGTACCCGTCTAAGTCTCGGTTTATTGTATACTCTCATCTAATTTACACATATGTTGTCTGTTCATATGAATATGAAGGTTGAAGAGAATAAGAAATAATAATTAATATATAATAGTATCAGTAATATGGAACAAGATAAATTACAAAGATATATGGTGATAGCTCTACAATAGTATTGTGAGTGATTTACATTTGGTTGTATAAAAAGAAATATTTATGAAAAGGCTTCGGTTTAGAAATTATTTAATTATAAGAATACACATATTACTGCACAGAAGAAAATATACTAGTACAATTTCTCTTATATTAATACTGATTATTTAATTTTGTATGTATTTTTTTTAAGAAAAAAAAATGAGGAGATTCCTTTTAATTTCGTACATGAAGAGAATCGGTACATCTCTACTAATATAAATATATGTTTGAATTGGGTTTAATGACTTAGAGATCAATGGGTGGGTTGAACATATGTGTTATTTTCAATTTTTTTAAAAGTATTAGAATCGTTAGATGATGTATTATTAGGAAGGTTTTGAATTAAGCATGCTCTCAATTCTAACTTTACTTTATGAATGAGTATGTAATATTACTAAAATATCTTTCACATTATCAATAAATTAAAAGCTAAACATAAAACAATTAAAACATACTAACTGAGATCAACCAAAAAGAATTACTTATGCAATAAAAACAGTACAATCTACAAGATTTAGTTTTATAAAGTAAAACATTCTTTTTAGATAAGAAGTGTTTTTCGAAAATATATTTAAGGAGGTATTTTTAAACAAACTCCATTATTTAGTATGTTAGTAAAATATCTATTATAGAACAGCTTATTTAAAATATAAGTTAAATTGTTTTTCCTTACATTTTGCAGAAAGAATATATTTATAATATATAAATGTGAATCATTGTGTAGTATAGCGATATATCAGAATGGTGAAAATATTATCAGATGACCAGAACGCTAAATCTTTTGTGAGATGAGAAGAGTAGAGAGTGGGAGAGTGTGTGATTCACTGAATACAGGATACCCTACTCCGGTAAATTAAAAGAATATTGAAGCGAAACGGCCCATCGCAGTAAAATGTCCGCTACTACAGTAATATTTAAAGATAGAAATTTCTCCATTTAGTTTTTACTGCATTAAAACTGAAGTCATGTGACATAAACAAATATTGGAGAGTTACGCAAATAAATTTTTTGCAAAATTTATTGCGTGCTATTATTTAACGATTTTGTTAATAAAATAGATTTAAATCAGGAAAATTTTACGAATTCGAATTAGTTATTTTGAGTTCCAATATTTTAGTTGATGGTAGTAGCCAGCCAAAGTCTTTTAAATGACTTTTAAGCCTTTTAAGCTTTTATAGCAGGGATGGCACGGAAAAAATCAATTGATTTTTTCAACTGATTTTTTGCTCCAAAAAATCATGATTTTTTGCTTATTTTGATTTTTTGCTTTTATATATATATATATTTTTTATTTTTTATTTTTTGGATATTTAAGTGATTTAATTTCAATAGAAATAAAAATTTATAATAATAATATCATTGCAAGGCTACTCTGTTTAAAATTTCTACACTATAAAAATGTCAACAAAAGATCATGTTTCAAACATGCTTCTTTTATTTCTGATGTAATATATTATCATTATTACAAATAACACTCTTTAGTGTTTCTGTTTCATTGTGTCATAGACTATAAGCCATATTTTAAGATTTTGAACTCAGATATAGGGCCTAGGGTTAAAAATAATACTTAATCGAACTTAAAAAAAAGTTTATTTACAAATTATATTTCGCGTGACGTCACGATTCTCAAAAAATCCCAAAAATCAAAAATTGATTTTTTTTCTCAAAAAATCCCCAACCCTGTTTTATAGCTTATCTGCTTATGCCACAGTATAAATATGTTAGCATACAGTAGGTCAGATATGTGGGGAAATTATCGCGCAAATTGCGGATATGCTCTTCAAAATTTCAAACGGCTGTTATCGAAAGAAAGCCACGCCTTCGTTTGCCTACGTCGAAATGTAAGAAACGATGTGATTGATTCATAACAAACGAATTTCTAAATTCCTTTTTAATTGACCACTGTACTCTTTATGGCATTTTCGAACATAACGTAATTAAATAATTTTTCTAAAAAATATTTGATATATTGACTTTCTTGATTTTTTATTATTTTATTATTTTGTTTATTCTTTTTAGGCACAAATTTCGTTTTTAATTATTGTTTTTATTTAAATTAGTAATTAATTCTAATTATTACCTAATTAATAATAAGTTAAGTAAATATAATTATTATTTAGTTAAATTAAGTTATATATATATATATATATATATATATATATATATATATATATATATTATATATAATATATATATATTATATAGTATTATAATATATATATATATATATATATATATATAATATATATATATATTATATTACTGTATCAGATATACAAATAACACAGTCAGTCTATCCTCTTCAATGAGGTAGAGTTAAATCTCTCTCTGGT
>JABUQX010044530.1:0-15000 GCA_015478945.1 Trachelipus rathkii
AATATAATAAATATCAATATATATATAATATAATATATATATTATATATATATATATATAATACATATATATACTATATACTATATATGCATGAGTACTTGTTCTCTAAACTAGCTGGCATTAACCCATAATATACGTTTTTAATGTATAAAGAATAAATTTCTGATAAAAGTCAAGATTAAACAATGCATTATAAATAAAAAGTGTACTTTTAAACCATACCTCACGGTATCACTGAAGTGTAAATTCTCATTAAAAATCCATATAACGAATTTAAACAACAGCGTAACTTACAATTGCAATAAAATTGTTACTTCACATTACCGATTTCAAATAAACAATTCATAAAAAAAAACAAAATTTGAAAAGTGCTTTTTGTTAACTCATGTCGATAGTTTGTTGATTACCGTATCTTTTGATTACATTCACCTTAGTTTGTTATGACTATGAACAAGAGCAAGTTCAGTAAAAATGGCCTGGGTTACGATTTTATAAACGGAATTATAATAATTAACTATGCTAGATTTAATAAATTTACATTACCTGTACTTGATTTTACGAATCCTACAAGAAAATAAATTATATTTGAAAATATCATTGCAATAATAACTAAAAGTCCAGGAGAGCTCGTCATATGCACAATTACAATATATATATCATATATAATACTACTATATTACTATATATATATATTATATACTATATACTATTATAATATATAATATATTATATATTATATATATTAATTAATAGTAATATATATCAATATTTATATAATATATATAGATAATTAAACTTTTAAATCACAAAAATAATTTTTTGTCACACAGAGCGATCAAAGAAGACTGTTATTTTTTTTGACATGTTGCGCCGGCCCCCCCTTTCCCGAGGCTTATTCACGTACATTAAATTCAAAGCACTACATCTACATGATTTCGAACCATGATGCTCTTCTCAGTTTTCCTGCCTTTTAAGTATAGCGATTTCATGCCTGCCTATATGCGCTTGCAGCTTGCTAAAATCAAGATTTATAATGTACCAACGTAGATTAGTAAATAAGCATAAAAAACTTTGCGATTCATTTTCATCTGTTCCTTAAAATACGGGACAATTTCGATTAAAAAAAAAACGGGAAGGAGTTAGCCAAAAACGGGACCAGTAGTATTTGAACAAACGACTCGTCCCGGAACCAATCGGAAAACGTCTGGTAACCTAATATATATATTTATATATATATACGTATATATCATATATATATATATATAGTACTAATATTATAATTATGATAATATATATAATATATATATACTATGACTATATATAATTATATACTATATGATATATACTTATAAATTATATAGTATATATATATATATATATAAAAGAAGAGACACAAGAGAGGAGAGTAGAGGAGAGAACGAGACCAGGTCAAGGGGGTTTCCATGAGACTGCAGAGACCAGCACACGCCGCGGAACCGTCTCACCCATGCCAATGTCCCGAATGGCTAAGTTCAAGCCCCGACCCAAGTAGCGAAGCCAAAGAGGACGAGAGAGAGGAGAGACCGAACCCCCGTAAGCATATAGAGAGAAGCTTAACAAGGATGCCAATAAAGAGCCCCAACAACATAAACTAAAACCCCCCTCGACAAACTTCCACCCATTTATTCATATCTTTTGTGCCGAATCTTGTCTCATATTCTGCACAACGCACGATCTTCTCTTATTCCCAGGTCTATTTCTAAATTACACTTTCAATCCACATTTTCGTTGCGGTCCTTCCCCAAAGCCCTCATCGGCATTCACCATGCACTACTATACTTCAGTGTTATGCTGACCTCTATTAAATTTACTCCTGTCGTAACCAATTCTGCACGTTAGCATCCGCCAGCGTGCCCCCTTTTGTTCAGGCTCTCATCTCTTGTCTATCGGCCATAATGGCAAGCCGCACTGAACTTTACTTACTTACTCACATGATTCCAACATCACTCGAGCACACCTAATATCTACTTTCAATCTTAATTATTCTACACTCTAAATATTAACCCCTTCTCTCATATCATCACACCTACTCCCCCCAACACACAAACGTCCTAATACATTCGATTCCTACTAATTCGTTATCAATTCTTTTGCATCACTCATATAACATCAACCTTAAGAATTGTTCATTACGTAACTACACATTTGTACTTTTACATCACTATATTACACCTCTACAATATTCTACAGACGTATAATCTTAAGTCCTCTACACTACAGATGCATATATATACACCTTAAACCACTAATACCCTCATGCAAGATCATGTCTATACCTAGAGGACGCCCTTAACTTTAAGAACCGTTAGAGTCCTTTGTTATACGTGATCCACTCACAACGACATTTTTAAATATTAAGACCAGCCTACGCTGTGAGGCTCACTGCTAATTCACAAATTTATATATATCCCTAACTAACTACATAATCATCATATGCATTTCAAATCCGTTTCACCTTTATTCAACACCATTTACATATTATATCATACATAAAATATGTTTAAACCGTCACTGGACTAACATATTGTTTCCAGACCTGACTCCTTCAACGCATATCAAATGCGGAATCTTAACCTACGACAAACCATCACATCTTTAGTTACTCACACACATTAAACTTACTATTCTGTCTTTTATAATATCGATCTAGTATTCAATTTTCTAACCCACCGATCCTTTGGTTAATATATAATCGAAGATTAAATTAACACATTGTACCTGGTGTCAAACATCCTTTCTCACAAACTCCTTAACTAAATGCACTCTCATAAACTTACTATTACTTCATGATTCGCCCCAGAACATACCCAAAACTAAATTCATTTTGACATTTTAATAGAGATAGTCGCCAACGTAATCTCTCACACTAAGGTGTTCTGTCCATCTCTACCATTCTGTTTCGAGAACAACCTAGTCTCCCCCTCGCCAACTTCACCCACCTCTTAAATTCTTTTCATAAACTCACCTTATCCAATTGTAGAAAACTTTGAATAGCAATGGGAAACACACGATGACACATATTTTCCTGTGCCGCTCCTCTCTAGGCATCAATAGCTCGTCATGACTATATATGTTAAACCAAATCTGACATTATATAATTCCGCAACTTTTCCTTGACCCAGAACAATACATTAATACACAATCGTTCTTTTCGATGGTCCCACACATGGTACTACTCGTAGTAGCTTTTTTCCTTTCTGCAAATAAATATTCTTCATATGAGATGAGTGTCTATCTAAAACCACCAAAACTTTACCATATATGAAACATCATTATTATATGGACCATTCCTAGCCACTTAGCAGACTCAACAGAAATACTCTGGGAAGAAGCGCATCAGATTAAACACTGTATAACGACCTTTCTCATCCTAGTAAAACGCCTCTCCATTATGGTTTTAATAGTATGATCTGACTCGTTATCAAGGCCCTATGTAGGAAATCTCCCAGTGATAACAAAAAACCTTAACCCAGAGTTAACCAACATTTACCTCCCTCCAGCCCTCTATGACCAACAAATCTTTTCAACAGCACAAAATGAACGCGGACAACCAGCGTCATAGCCGCAAGACACATTTCAATAAAACCTTTCAATGATAATTTTTTTTGAGAACTCTTCAACTAATTTAATCTTTAATAAATCTAAATGATATCACACTGTATCTTTAATAGATAATTAGGATCACTCAGTATACCCTAGTAAGTTGCCTACTAGTCTAACCCCAGTTCAATCAAAATACATGTCTCTACTTCATTCAATATATACCACAGAAATAAGTACATTTAATATATAACGTCTAAATATATATATGCTCTATATACAGTATTATGATATATTATATATTATATTATAATATCCTATTTATAATATAATATTATTAATATAACAACTAGACAATATCTAATAACCCAAATTGTATATATAATGAATAAATAATAATAATTAATATTCATAATATATATATTGAGTATATACGCTCATGGAAAAATTTAGATGCGGGCATTTAATATAAATGGGCGTATTTCCAGTCAGTCATAATCTCGAAAAATTAAGGTCAATATTAAGTAATTTACAAGTAGCTACGAACATCATTATCAAAGGCTTCCTCATATATATTGTTATTATAGGTTAGGGATAGATTAACAAACCTTCTACTCGATAAATTTTCAAAACTATATTTTCAGTCATATGAAATCTTACTAACGTAAAAAAATGAATAGGTATTAGTTGAGATAATATTTTCGGTATTCGGCAGCTATTATTTTCAAATGGGAAATGGAACAAGATGCTAAAAATCCTGTAAAGAAAATAATGGCGTTAGTTTTATTCTCAGGAAGTGCTTTGGGCCCGAAATACAAAGATCGCGCCAAAGTCCACACTAGACACTACACTATTGTAGAAAAAAAGCGCCTTATTTTAATTAAACGCATAATAATTTAAGTAGTCCGACTACCTGGAGTAGAGATCGTGAAATATAATTAAGTTATTTTACGAAGTTTATAAAATATTGAAATTTCAGATAAACTTATAATTGTATCCAAAAAAATAAAAAACTATAGCAATTTAATTTTGATTATAAGCGCCAATATTTGAGCGAAAATGATCTTATCATTTTTATCGATGAGCACATTACAATTCTAGTACCTCAAAAATGAAAATAGAGTAGGCCTATATATTCTGAAATAATAATAAATAATTAGAATTCAATTAAGTAGTGATAGGGGATAATGGACCAAACATGTTAGTTAAGTACATAGAGTACAAAGTAGAGTAATTAAGTGGCTTATGACTAATATATTTATCTAACAGTTTATTATCTACATATGTGTAGCATATATATCATATGCATTCGACGATTCAATATTATGTCAGATATTTTTATTAAAGAATTTTATTTTAACTATTGCTAGAATAAGTAAAGTCGAACTGACCTATTGTGATAACCCACATCCCCTCAAAACCACTAATTTAGTATGGGAATCGACCTCGATTTTCCCACTGCCGATACATGTATTTTCATTTTATTTTTACATCATGTTTATAAACAAAAAAATAAAGAACTTTAATTATCTGCCGGCATTCTGTCCTATCTAATAAGAGAACTTCATTCATATTAACTTTTTATTCATTAGATTTGGCAATGGGGCCTTCCAAATGGGATCCCAATAATGGCAACTATTCCTTTGTACTATACATGAATACGTAATATTAAAATTGTTATATTTCCACATGACGTTTCTACTATTAAAAGCAACTGGAAACACGACACTATTTATTATAGAGCTAGTGCCTTCTCAAAAAAAGATTGTTTAATTCAATAACTTAAATAAAATATCCATATACTGACTGATAAATGCTATAATTAAAATAAATTTGAAAAGTTGGAACTGATTTCACGTCGACGTAAAATAAAAAAATATTTATACCTCGCTAAATTTGTTCAATCTCTTTATATTATCACTAATAAAAGACATTTCTCTTCTCAACGCTCTAGTCGCATAATTTACAAAGTTCATCCAAAGTGGATCCCATTACTCCATTTTAGCAAATAAAATCATATTTTTTAAATAGGTACTAAATTAAAATCGCCAAAAGACTTCAGTGTAGATAATTTAAATGGGCTCTATATCTAGATTCATAAAGAGCGCTAATATAATCAGTAGAGAAAAAAGACTTTCTAAGTATCTATGTACTAACTCGATATTTAAAACTTTTCGTGAATATTAACACCTATCTCAGAATCTTACGTATTCAAAGACAATCGGCGCCTTTCAACGTTCCATCAGCCAGTATGAACACACAGATAAAATATACAAATAATGGTCTTAGTCGATGTTGTATATTGAGAAATGCATGAAAAATTTACGCTCCTGATCATCAAGGACACAACATCTAAGGGTGTGGCGGCGAACTTACTCCTCTTTTTTTTTTATTATTTTTTTCCTTTCGGCCTATGGTGATCGAAATAATATTTAAAAAAACTTATTTCCCCCCAATTCTAGGTCGTGCTCGAGCCGATTATAGGCCGGACAAGCGGGCCGGACGCTTTCATACCCCGGAGCCGATGGGCGGTCGGCGAGAACCACCCGCGACACCCCAAAACCAAAAAGACCGGGGCCGAGACCATCCCCCGCGAGGGCGGCATTATTCCCCCCGTCGTCAGCCTGGAGCGCGAGCAGGACCGCCGACTCCTGCTCCATCTTTGGCTTTTACCCTATGCTCGGTATTCCTTTAGCTTAAAAAAAAAAGTAATAACATTTACTTCCAAAAATTTGTGTTTGGATCTTTTGCAGATGAAAGAGCTCCATATTTTCCTGTAAGAGATGGGGATACAGAATTTTCCGCACCTGATTTAAAATTTGACTCGCAAAAATATTTTGATTAAATAGGGCACCTGCCATCGCACTCCCATATTACATTACTGTAGCATAAAAAAAGCTGCCCATCATATATTAATATATATACTAATATAATATATAAATATATATATATTCTATAATAATATATATATAAATATATAATAATTATATATATTATATATATACTATGGAATATCTACATAATATTATATAATATATACTAATATATTAATATACATATTATATATACTATTATAGATATATATATATATATAAATATATATATATATACTTATAACTATACCAATATTATATAGTACCTATCAATATTATTATATATATACCCTAAGCCCTTATTATTTTCACTATGCCCTTCAGTGACGCACCAAAAAAAGAAAATTTATATTCCTTTTACATTAAACTTTAATTTTTTTGCAAATTCAGAATCTTAAAATCTATTATTTCACAGGGAGGATAAAAAATAGAATGCGCGCAAAATATTTTGAAGTCAATAAGAACAAATAAAAGACCTATAAAAATATTATATATATATTTATAAATAATGTCTTTATACTCTATATAATATTAAATATACTATTATAAATACTTTTAACCTATACAATAATACATTTGACAATATGCCATACATACACATATAATAAATATTACTGAATATAAAAATATATATATATAGTATATTACTATATATCTTAAATATATATATATAGATATAATTAATATATAATATAATAATATATATATGGGAATATCGTTTTATATTCTATTTTGTTTTATTTATCATGATAATTTGTTTTATCAAGTTATTGAAGGAAAATTATACGCGGAACCGAAAAAGGAAAAAAATAGATATGAATAGATATTTAATCAATATAAGATGTTAACATTATTTTTAATATATTTATAAAAAAAAAAGACCTTGCTTTTATTTAACATTTTCGCCGCTTCATATAAAATTTTCGAGTTTGCGAAACATTTTTTATTTATTCTTATATCTTATTTTTATGCCTCATTGACTGAAGGTTATAGCAAAAATTTTAATGAAGAAATAACACATGAGCTGAGCATATAATTTCGAGTTTCGGGTTTGATAAGCATTCCACACAAATACTGTTTGATGTGGATTAATAAATGTTTCCAAAAAATAAAATAGATCCAAATTTAACACTGGCGAGAGACTCGGAAAACCAACTACGAGGAAAATCATAGCGAGACATATTGACTCGATCCTTTAAAAAATGAACAACCAAAACACGTGTTGGAACTAGGAGAACTATGTTGAAATCTTATTCATGTGAATTTTTGTGCGGAGAAGGGAAAATGAAGGGGGAAAAACTACTATACGAAGCTAATTTAATTCTTAAACTAGATTTTCTCACACTTTAAATTGGCAAAATGAGAAAGATTATAGGTTCTCTTGTTTCCGTTAAAGCCCCCACATCGACTATAATCGATCTCTATTTGTAAGAAATTCAGAGGGTTATATGAATCCCTTTAGAGATGGATAACCAATTTATATATCTACGTATCACGAAAGTCGAAACATAGTGGTTAAAAAAAAAAAATACAAGTAAACATAAATGAGAAAATACAAGTTGTAAGAGAGTTTCAGACCTCAGCAGAGTACATCAAAAATTAAGGCTCCCGTAGTCTTGTGACAAAGAGCTGAACATTAGAAGGATGAGATTGTGTGGAAAGATTGGAAAAACGAATCATCTTCTAAAAAGGAGGTGTGAAACAAGAGCAAAAGATGCACCGAAATACCATAGGGTGGAAGACCAAGAATTAAGGAGGATGAAAAGACGATCTTCAATCAATTTTCAATCAATCTTCAATCAATCTTCAAGTCATTCCTGCAGCCTGAAACATGATAGAGGAATTAAAATGTTAACGAATCTTTCTGTAAAAGACTGATTCAAAAATTTTAAATATAGAAAAAAGGGTTGATGCTAGTACAAAATGATTACATTTAGGGAACTGAGAGAGATTTCCTTCTTTCGACAGAGATTAAATAACTACATTATTCCAGCAGGAAAGAAGGATCGAAATTGACAGACATTAAACAGTCTACCATGACAGGGTGCAAACTTGGAAGCACAAGTTTTGAAAATCACAGGAAGGATACAGTCAGAACTGTAAATGCTAACTTAGTCATCAGTGAGACAGAAATCAAATATTCAGGTATAAATGAGTTGAAGAAAGATGACGAAGCAGGAATAGCATCAGGATTGTCTAAAGCTGAATTATATATAAATCAAGCGAAGAGTTCAGTTTTATCAGATGCCAAAAAAACTATAAAGTTATCGGAAGAAAGAAGAGGAAGAAAACGAAAGAAGTAAAGTAAGAACTGAAATTTTCTGGAAGAATGAATGTGAAGAAGAGAAGAAAAAGAAGAATCAAGAAAAGAATTGCGTTTTCTTCTGAAAAAGACATTTTATAATAGGATGAAGAATTTTATACTATTTCAGGTCTCTTTGTTAGTAACACGAGAGCAGATAACTTCAGTTCCTGCATGCCCACAATTTGTGTGTGTTATGTCGGGTTCCTGAAATAGCTGAGCTTTGGCTAGGATGATGAGGTGAAATCTGGTGAAATAGAGGTGGTGTAAAGCAAATTGAAAACTAGAAGAAGGACCGAGAATGTTCAGAAAACAATGGAATGAGAAAACCGTTCAATATAGTATAATGATGGGAGTGGATGGGGTAAGGAGTAGATGGTTGGTAATATTTAGATGACATCACTCATACTTCGAAACTCGAAGATATTTCGCAAATATTAAAAATATCAAATAGAAAGAGTAAATAATTGAGAATGTTTAAGTAGGTAATAACTAACTGCAAGTAAAAACTGAACATCCCTCGGAAAGCATCCTCTAACTCACGCGCAGCACACACACATTTAAATATATACCGTATATATATATATATTATTATATTATATTAATAAAACATTATGTAAATATTATGATCATTTAGATCTATATTATTATTATTATTAATTCTCAGATATTAATCATTACCTATCATCATTAACTCATATAAGAAACAGACCAGGAGATTATAATTATCGATTATTATTAATTATTAACTGATTATTATTATTATTATTATTATTATTATTATTAATTATTATTATTATTATTATTAATTAATTATTTTTATTATTATTATTAATTATTATTATTAAGATGTTTGACTATCATCATGGAGTGTGCAGATATTAATATTACTTTAATAACAGGGATATTATTTCAATTTATTTTCAATTCAAATTTACATATATATACTATATATTTGTAAATATAATATTACTATTTTAAAATATATTATATAATATAATGCATATATTAATATATATCTATATATATATATAATATACTATATAATATATTAATATAATATTATTATATATATATTAATATTATAATATATATATCATATATTATATATATATACTATTAATATATATATAATATATATATTATATATATATATATTATAATATATAACATATAAGTAATATACATATATATATATAGTAATAATATATATATATATATTATAACTATATAATATATAATGAGGTCTTACTATCATGTCATTACTATCAATAACATAACAAAAGCATACTTTGTTATATTATAATTATAATATTATATATATATATAACTTACTAACTACTTTTAGCTTAACTACTACTACTACTACTACTATACTTAACTTACTACTTATACTACTATACATACTGACTACAGCAAATTTACAATCACGACTACTACTTTATACATCGTAAACTATCTAATCAATAACCAGACTTATACTGAACTATTATAATACCATACTATATAAACTACTTAGTGTATATAATTATATAACTATAGCTATACTTATATATAATCTTACACATATCATATATAACTATACTAAATTATCATGAAACTGTATTATTAAATACTTAACTATAGTAGTAATCTATATATTACCAACTTATCTATACTATATACTATTATTTAATCAATTTATTATATTTTTATTTATATTATAATGTAAACATATATTTATATATTTATTATTATTATTGATTATTATTTAAATTATTATAAATTAGATTATTTATAATTTAAATTAATTTATATATATGATATATTTATTAATTTATATATATATGTAATTAATTAATTTTTTATTATTATATAAATTTAATTATAATTATCATATAATAAGTTATATTTATTATATTAATATTATATATTACAATTTATTATTATATTTTTATACATTCTGTACAGTATTTTAATATTTTATTTACAATTTTAATTATCATTAATTCGTAAAGATTAAGTATTATATTTAATTTAATTAATTAAATTTAAATTATTATTATTTTATTAATTATATTTAAATTATTATATTTAATTTAATTTAATTTATATTATTTATATTATTTAATATTATTATTTAATTTAATTATATTTATAATTATTATTTATTATTTATTATATTTATTATTATTTATTATTATTGAATTATTGAATTAAAATTAATTACCATTCCAAAAAATTAAATTTTACACTATTACAGATTTCATTTCTATTGAGAATGACCTGGAATGTTGCAATGCATTCATATATATTCAAGGTTACTTACTAACGTACTAAATACTATATATAATTTCATTATTATCTATATATGTTAAACATTGGTCAGTTATCACACCAATCAGACAGAAATAATACTAGCTATACACAGCAAGAGTCACAAACACTAAGAAGCTAGCACACACCCCCATTATCAGATAGGATACTGCATTAGCTACTTATTACTGTAAATAAGGTGCTAGAATAAATATATTTTATAACGTTAACGGAAAACTGTTGCAGACCACTTGAGAGACACTTATATAATTTGACTATATATTAGAGTAAAATATGATCAGTAAACCTAATATCTAATGCATTGAGGTGTCATATTAATATAATAAGTATAATACTACTTATATGAAACATAATATATCTAAGATAAGGTATATACTGAATCCATATTTATGACGTGTACTGTATTTTATATAAGCTTTACCTAAATATACATGACAAGAGGTAACAGTACGTGGCGGAAAGACACGAAAAATATAAAATGGGCTTTATTATTATAATTATAAATTATTATTATTATTATTATATTTAATTATTATTTATTATATTATTAATTATTATATTATATTATTATATTTTATTAATTTATTATTATATTATTATGTTATTATTATTATTAATTTAAGCGATTAAAAAATACAAATAAATGGATAGTATAAAATATAATTAGATAAATATAATATATAACACCAATCAATACGCAAAGAGATAAAATAGTGATGATAAGATAGAGAGAGAGATAGATTGAGAGAGAGAGAGTAAGAGAAGAGAAGATGAGAGAGTAAGAGAGAGAGTAGAGGAGATGAGAGAGAGAGAAAAGCACTTATAATCATATTTTATTTCATTAATTATATTACACTATATTACTATAATTGCCGCTATATATATATAATTAGCAGCTGAACTTGAATTTACATATCGTACAATTCTATATCAACTTATTAAATATATTATATCAATGAAAGGCTTCATCATTACTACAGTCCATGATAGCCATTGAGTAAAGTCTTGACTTACTAAATTATACCCTACTACTAGGCATCGTTCGCTAACGAATGATCTGAAGAGAGAGGAGCGAGAGACGAAGAGAGAGAGAGAGGAAAGAAAGAAAGAATGAGATTAGCAAGAGAGAGAGAAGAGGAGAGAGAGAGAGAACGAGAAGAAGACGAGAGAAAGAGAAACAAGACAGAGACAGGAGAGAGAAATAATCGCAAAAAAATGTTCTGAAAAATCGACATGACAAAATCGTATACTATATCTAAATCAACATCAACAATCCAGCGGAGCAAATAAATCAATCTATATAAACAAAACAAACTAACTTGAAAACATAAACGAATTACAATTAAAACCTTTTGAACTGTTGCGCATATACTAACCAACAAGAAATATTCTTGTCACGTGTATTGCACGTTTCCAATTTCTCATATCTAAACAATTTCAACAATACAAATAATAATAATAGAGTACGAGTAAAGCACATATCTAAATACCATTAACACAATCAAGAACATAATAGATAATAAAACAATCAATAATATACAACAAAATCAACAACAATACAACAACAGATAACACCCAACAAGAGAGAATACGAGTTTATTCCAGAGACAAAAGAGTCAACATCAATAAATGAAATCTACCATATACTTTTAGAAACATAATTATATTATAAATAACAAATACATATAATATATAAAACTATATATAAAATAATCAATAAATAATAAATAATAAAATAATAATAGTTTTAACAATATTTCATTTATATATAATAAAAATATAATTAACACACCACACATTTCACAACACAATAACCCTTAAAAGAAGAAAAGTACACACACGCACATGATAATAAATATCAGGATTATAATAAAATATATACATAAAATAATAGCCGCACATATATAAATTCAGACCCATATGCATACGCTGATTCAAAATGTCTTTAAATAAGTTGCAGTTATTATTTATATTATATGTCACCTATGTAGGAATCATGCTTTCTGCTATTAATCATGTCATCTTACTTAAGTATGTACGTTAATCAAATAACATATATTATTTATATATATATAATAATATATTAATATATATAATTATATATAACAAATATATATATTTTATATTATTAATAAATAAACATATTTATGTTTTTTTAATATTATATCATTATTACATCTGTATTAACATATATTTAATTTATAATTACTACACAGTATACGTACTCCCTGATTATTTTTCATAGATAAAAATATATATAATTAATACTATTAGTAGTTTTATATTATTATTTATATATATTATATATTATTATTAACTTATTATACGTTAGTCAGTATAGGATGGTAGGGTATGACGTATATGATAATACTATATATAATGCCTATAGGTAAATGTACTGTATAGTATATCGCACTTAATATATATATATATCATATATAATATATTATAATATAGCATTTTATTATATATAATATATATATTTAACTTATATATATATAAAATTATATATATATATATATATATATATTATATATATTATATTATATATATAAAAAAGGGCATATAATACACGTGGTAAATATATAATATATATATATATAATATAAGCTATACATTTTGGTTTATATAGGTTTATATATATATATATATATATATATATATATTATTTATATATTACATTATATATATATACTTATTATATATATATATAAATAGTTATATATATATATATATATATACTCATATATATATAGTATAGTATATATATATATATAGTTATAGGTATATATATAGTATATATATAATATAATATACGTGAATATAATATATATATTATATTTATAAATAGGGCATTATATATATTATATTATATATATATATATTATATATTATACTATAATATATATATATCATATATATATATATATAATATCTATATATAATTTTATATTATAACTTAAATATATATATTATAATATATATATATATATTATATATATATATATAATATCTAATATATATAAATATATATATATATATATATAATAGATGATATATATATATAATAATAATATAATATACTTATAATAATAACTATATATAATAATATAATATACTAACTATATAATATACTATATATATGATAATATACTATATATTATATTATATTATATATAATTCTAATACTTAACCATATTGTAAAGTTTTCTCATCATATTTGAAAATGATTTTGAAAGAAAAGAAATAAAGGCAATATCTATTATGATAAAAGCAGGAAATGGATCCCAAAGTGGCTTATCAGTCTTCAATTCCATTTCTATCAAGTTCCGGATGGTTACTGCTTATCCTCTTAATTAATCATTTATTAACTTGTTATTGGGTGATTAGAGGAAGATCTTTAGATAAGAGAAAGGTAAATGAATTAATTTTATATACATATATTAAATCATAAAAATTTATATTATATACATTAATAAATATATAATAATACTATATATATATAATATTATATATTTTTGTTATTAAGGAAAAGCTGCTTCCTGAGTGTTTTAAAGGTATGTTAGATATATATAGGATTATATGCATACATTCATATTTAATTTTTGAAATTTATTTGTTGATTATTAGATAAAACTATAATTTAATTATTATTATTATGTATTATTATTAATTATTATTATTATTATTATTATTATTATATATATTATATTATTATTTATAATTATGTTATCATTACTCATTATTATAGCTTCAATATAGTATTATGTTTATTATTATTACTATGATAGTATTTTTGTTATTATGAAAAGATTATTCTATGATTATATTAAAGGTTGTTAATATTATTATGTATGGATTATACAAAACCTACAATGATTAAAGCTACTAAAGAGAGATTCACAAATACGTAAAACTAAAATAAAAATG
>JABUQX010044530.1:20000-22500 GCA_015478945.1 Trachelipus rathkii
GCACCGCATCCACGGAATTGAAAAAATCACTATCCGCTACACCTCTAATATAATACATATATAGATATATGATATATATATATATATATATATATATATATATATATTATATATAATATATATATAATATATATATAATATATATAGATATATATATACGGTATCTATATAATAAAAATTATATATATATATTATTATTATATATATATATACTATATATATATATATATATATATATTATATTATATATATATCAGGGCTTGGCGTTCAAGTACCAAAGTACTTGTACTTGTACTTGCACTTAATGTACAGTGTTGAGAACAGTTTTAATTATAATTGATTTACTTGCATTTTCTAAAACTAGTTGTACTCTGTACTGACTTGTACTTGAAGCCTATCTTCCGCGTACTAGTGCTTCAGATACTTCCTAGCGTGTTCGAGTTCGTGACTGCCCAATATTTTTTATTTTCTTTTATCATTTTCCACGAATGGATATTTTATTATTTCTTTTATATGTATTCTAAATAAATTTCCATTTTGTGAATATAAAGTTATGTCATTATTATATATTATATATAATATATATATATATATATATTATATATATATATATATATATATAATATAATATATATATATATATTTAATATTATATATAAATATTATATATATACTATCTGCCAGAGCATCATTCATCATTCATCATCATATTCATCATCATCAACATCATCAACCACCTTTCCACAAGACGTGTAAGGTGCGTAACATGCACCGGAACAGAAAAGTAGTAGAAGAATAGACACAAGTCAAAAAGAAAGCCCAGCCTTACCTCCCCTTTATACCTATTAGTGAGAACTCGCCGCAGGCTCAGAAAATCCACCCTAAGCCACGGGTCCGCGTACGGGACCTCACCTATGACATCTGCCAATTGGGGTTCATCCCTTGGCCCAAGTGGGCCACAAACATATTCTCCTCACAAAAACCCCTCCATTCATTCCTATTATGGTACCTCTGTCCGCCTCTGCCAAACTCATATTTCCCTCCTCCAGGCATTTCTTTTGCTGACTCAATTCCACTTTTTTCTTCGGTCTCCCAGCTAGTCGACCCAACACACACTCACCACTATACATCTGCTAACCAACCGACTTCATCCATTCCTTTTCCACAAGACCAAAACCATCTCAAAGTTTACTTTCATTATCTCTTATTTATCCCTTTTTTTCTCACACCATAAAACTCTGTAATACACACCCAACATAGCTCTCCACACATACCCCACGTCCCTAAGCTTGTCCACTGAATACATTGTCTTTAATCTATACCTCTTTATTCCAGACTATAGTCTCACTTCTATACATAACACAGGTAACAAGATACCCTCACGTAAGACCTTAGAAGCACCTCAATGACTTAGTCTCTTTAACATTCCTTTACATCCAACCAAGGTTTAATTGCACCAGCCACCTTTCTGCAATTCACAACTTTTCTACTACACTAGGCATCATCCGTTCCCTTTTCGTCCAACATATACGGTATATCCTAAATATATTAAACTAATGTCACTTGCTTCAGCGCTTTCACCATCTAGCATAACCTTCACCACCGAGGACTGTCCTCACTCACAACCATAACCCTTACTCTTATCTACGCGCATTCAAAACCATCCTTTTACACACCCTGCCAATCTCTCTACCAATCCTCTAAAACTCTTCAGATTCACCACAACTAATAACTATTATATGTAATTATATATATATATATATATAATTACTATATATATTATATATATATATATAATATATAGTATATATATATATATGATATATATATAATATTAATATATATATACTATATATATTATAATATATATATATATAATATAAAAATAATATATTATATAATATATATATTATATATATATATATATATATATATATATATATATATATATAATATCATATATATATATATATATATATATATATAATATAGTTCTGAAGATGGTGATTGATTGGATTTGGAAAGTTGTATAAACAAAGCGTTATTGGAGAAGTTCGAGAAGATATGAGAGCAATATAGTACCCTTATGTAATGGTAAGGGATATAAGGTAACTGCAAGTATTACAGGGTAATTAGTTTATTGAGCGTTGGAGGGAAGATATATGCTGCTATATTGGTCGAAGAGTGCGTCGAATGACTGAAGAACTGATTGGAGAAGAATAAATTGCGTTTAGAAGTGGTAGAGGATGTGTGGATCAAATCTGAACATTGAAACAAATGATTGATAATGAGGGAGGAGAAGAATAAATTGTATTAGGGATTTATGGAATTGGCAACAGCGTTAAAAGAAATAGGAATGCCCTATGGCAGTGTTAGTGAAGGTGTTAGTGGTTAAGCTACTAAATCGAATCAAAAGTATGTATGACGATAGTGAAGCGTGTGTAAGAATAAATAAAGTCGAAAGTGATTGGTTTAATACTAATAGCGGAGTGAGACAGGG
>JABUQX010044530.1:30000-47500 GCA_015478945.1 Trachelipus rathkii
ATATATATTCCGTGTACATAAATAGTTATAATTTTTTTTTTTACTATTATTTAAAATATTATATTAAAAATATATATATTATATATATATATAGTATATTATATATATATATACTAGTACCTAATAATTATTATACTATATATAAATATATATATAAATAGTATATATACCGTATCATGTATACTAATATTATATTACTATAAGTAATATATATATATAGTATATAAATAAGTATATAATTATATGATTATATATAGATATATATATATATTTTGTATTCCTAATATATTTCTATATTATATTATATAATATATATATATACGTATATATATATAATACTATATATATATATATATAATATACTAAATAATATATATATAAAGATATATACTATATATATATATTATATATATATTGTGGACATTTTACTCCTCTGACTCTGTATTATCCTTACAGCAAATGGAAGTTCAAAACGGATGGAGCAGAGGCCTTGGGTTTGTTAAAGTTCTTCTTGTCTCTGGATTATCATCAGCCAGATGAAGTGCCATTTTAGAATTCAGGAATTTACAAAGGAAATTCAATGGGGTTGATTTGCCTCTCTGACAGCTTTGAAGAAAAATTTCAGGAAAAACGTTTTGTTTAGTCTCTACTATAGAAACAATTGAAGCCTCAAACTTAAAATTTGGTTACTAAGCGATTGGGGAAGCGAGGAAAACTTTTCGTAATTATTACAGCACCTCCCATTAATGTTAAAGTGTCCTCTTAAGGAATCTAATTTGAATTTGAAAAACATCCAAACCGTCATCACAAGCTTTATACACGAAGGATTTTCAAAACTCAAAACTTTGTTGGGGAGCAAGCAGATTTCTCTAAAAAGTTATCAAGAGTATCATTCATATGCAAGACAAAAATTCTGTTGTACTTAAATCTATAATTAGCCTTCTCGGAACATCAAACGTATTATTTCCTTGCCATATAGTGAAATATAACTGTTACGTGATGAACTACCAACCGTTCTTGGGATGCAACATTGCGCTATCGTTTGGGTGTCAGAAACTCTGATTACGAAACGTGCTGGCCTCGAATAGAAACTAGATTCTCAAAACTTTCAGATTCATTTCCGGTATTTGGAAATCTGTAGCTCGAAACTACTTTCTCTGTCGATGCAGTTTACCCTATGTCCAAAACCATAGAAACAAATCTATTGCATCAGAAATGATGATTTCTGATTTCCCAAGGTTGCAAGGGCAAAATTATTCATTTCTATAAGTCCTTAAAAATCCGTCTTAATAATTATTAACAATCTGGTTTTACAAAGCAAAAATATTTTCTAAGCAAACAATTCACAGAGAAATTTGTTCTTTTTAATAAAATTAAAGGACTTGTTAAAAATAATAAGATAGAAGTTCCATTCTATACAGGCCAATCATCATCTAATTTCAATACGAGTGGGAGGATTGCTTTTATGTTTTTCTATAAAGTTTTGAACAGAAAGAACTTTATTAAATATAATTATAATCAAACTGGCGAAAAAATAATGAAGTACAACATCTTAATAAGAATAAGATTTATTAGTTTAAAAAGATAAGAATGAAGTTTAAAGGGTGGCATAATAAATCTGAATATAAAAAAAATATTTATCAATATAGATAATAATAATAATAATATATAATAATATAATAAAATTAATAATAAATAATAATATAATAATAATTAATTAATATTAATAATATTAATAATAATAATAATAATAATAATTAATAATAATAATAATAATAGTAATTAAAATAGTAATAAGTAATAATAATAATAATAATAATAATAATATAATAATAATACTCATAATAATAAATAATAAAATAATAATAATAATAAATAAGAATAATAATAATATAAGTAATAAATAATAATAATAATAATAATAATTAATACATAATTAATAATTAATAACTATATATATAAATGAAAACAATTGTAATATGTGCCGTGTTTTAATCACCTATATATATATATATTATATATATAATTATATATTTTATAATATATATACTATATATATAAGTTATAATATATATATACTATATACTATATATATATATATATATATATATATAATTATATATATATAATATCTTATATATACTTATATATATATATATATATATGATGTGTGTATGAATGTGTATATTTATACTAATATTATATCAGTATATGTATTATATATATATATATATACTATATAATAAATAAAATACCTTTATATATATAGTAATATATATTATATATATAAGTATATATTATATATACTATATATAACTATATATATATATATATAATACTATATATATATATATAAGGATATTGTTGTAATGGCGTATGCGGGGCGAAACTTTTGCTCTAGTTGCAAAGACGGACACTGAGTTACAGAGAGTACTGATGGGAGCGAGTTTGCATAGCCGACGGCAGGGGCATTTTGATGGAATGAATATAAATAGACGAAGTGATGAAATAGTTACGGGAAGGAGAGAAACTTAAACTTGAGGAAATCAGTGGAGAAAGGAATAAAAGATTCCAGGAAACTTTAAGTATTTGGGAAGTTACGGTAAACAGCAAGGTGGCATGATGACGGTGAAATAGAGGAAAGAATAATGAACTACTCTAGAGGAGTTGGTCAGTTATATCCCTGCGAGAACAAGACATGTGGACGAGGACAGGTTTAAAAACGCTGATTTATACCCGATTCGAGACCGGTACTTGTTGGGGTCGGAGTCGTAGAGACTTACAAACTTAGTAACAGACAAGGAGTAAGATGCGTGGCGGCGGAGATTTGAGGGTAGTTGAGGTTGATGGTCTGGGGTTGAAAAGAAGAGGGAGAGAAAGAAGGAATTTACTGAGATAGAGAGGATTGGGGGCTCCGAGGCGGGTGGAGCAGGGATCTGATCGAGAGACAAAATTGAGATTGGTATGGACACATCAGAAGGATGGATGAGGAGAGATACCCGGCTAGATTTTATGCATGGCAGCCTGCAAGGTAGAAGACCGGCGCGACGACCAGGAAAAATGATGAAGGATGGAGTGGGCGGGCGGCGGTGGCGAAGAGCTGGACGCTATCAGAGGCAAGAACATCGTACTGTACGAAGAGAGGGTCCTGTGGAGAAGCATTGCAAACGACAAGGATGACCCTACAACGGAAGGCCGCTTTGTGAGAAAGGTGAGAAATATATATTATATATATAATATATATATATATATATATTATATAATATATATATATAATATATATTATATAATATATATATATTATTATATATATATATATATATATATATATACATATATATATTATATATTATATAATATATAAATATATTATTATATATATATATATATATATATATATATATATATATATTAAATATATATATAATAGTAAATATTATATTTGAAAAATGTATTTATATATTATACTATATTATATATAATATAATATATATATATATATATAATTATATACATATTATATATATTATATATATATAATTAGATAAAAATATATTATATATATATATATATATATATATATATATATATATTTCCACCGGTGGGGATAGGTTGGAGCCTCAGAGACCAACCAAATTCAATCAGAGTTGGTGAAAACCAGAACTCAAAGCCAAATCAAATGCCGATATGCCCCGGTGTATAGCGTTTGAAAGTATGCTAGTAAAAGGAATTAGAAAAAAAATTAAACGATGAAAGTGTGTTCTAGACTTGATCAATTGAGTACATAAAAGATTGAGCATAGCGGTTAAGTCTTGAGTCTGAGAATTTTTTGGACAGACAGAGAAGGGATGAGACTGTGTGGAAAGACGAGCTCCACGAGCTCTCCTCAAAGGAGGAGGTACTCCACTAGATAGTTCAGAAGAGTTGTGTCCATTGTAATAGCGATAGCATCGAGATGTTGCATTACTCTCATTTTAAGGGGAGGGATGAAACACTTCGATGGCTTAAAAGACATTGGAGAGAGTTGGTGAGAGTAGGAGAGTTAACAAGTCAAAATAACCCTAGACTGCACCTTATCAAGAAGAAGAGTGCTTTTGAGACCATCTCATGTAGATATCTAATGCATACTCCATACAATGGTGAACAACGTCCCTATAGAGAGCAAGCAATTAGGGTGGTGAGAAGCAGAATTAGGAAAAGGATTGGAAGTTAAAAGAAAAGGTCTAGAATGTTGTGATCATCTTCATCCCACGCTCCCATTGCATCCCTTGCACCACATGCGCCCCTTCCATCCCATGCGTACCTCGCAACCCCAGCTTCCCACACACACCCCGCTCGAAACCCTTCTATGATGAAGATCTAGATCTTTAGTTTGCTCAGGCGGAAGCTATTTTCCCGATAGACCTCTCTGAGAGAGAGAGGTATAGCCGCCTCATGGCCGCGTTGTCTAACGCAACCCTCAAGAGAGTCCGAGATGCCTTCACGGTACTCTCTTCCTCCCCCACCCCTTACACTACTCTAAAGGAACTGCTCCTATCTCGCTTGTCCGCCTCCCAGGAGGACAGGTTGGAGCAACTTCTTGGTCGCGAGTCATTGGGAGACAGGAAACCAACAGAGCTCTTGGTTTCCATGTTAGCTCTGTTGGGAGGAGCTCCCACCCTGAGAGAGGAGACGTTAGTTCGTCACCTCTTTCTTCAAAAGATGCCCCTGTGGGCCCAAGAGATTTTGGTCTCTTTGGACCTTGTTCTGCCTCTTTAGGAGGTGGCGGAGAAAGCGGACCACAAATCTCCGCCGTTTCTTCCTCCACACCCCCTGCCCACTTCCCCCGCTTCCCTTCCCGCTTCTCCCGCTGCTACAATTCTTCTCCCTCATACAGGGACTTTTTTCAATGCTTCGTTTCCCTTTCTGCACGTGTTTCGGTCGTTGAACAAGGATTGTCCGCTTTGACATTGGAAGTTAGGGAACTGACTTCTTATGTCAAGGCGAACCTTCGTCATTCGCGTTCTTCCTCCGGCAGGAGAGGTTCTTCCCGCACTCGATCTTCTTCTTCAGGTAGGAACAAATATTCGAATGAATACTGTTACTGCCACCACACTTATGACAATCAAGCCAAAAAGTGTGCTTCGCCTTGTACCTACCAGGAAAACACACAGGCCGGTCCTTAGAAGGAGTAGAAGCGGCTAAGGACACTGCCCCTCCTACCTACTTCACACTACCTTCGCTCTTAAGGTTTTTGATTGCCTCACCAAGCGTTCCATCTAGTAATACGGCGCTGAGGTATCTCCTACTACCTAGAAATCCTCACATTGACCCGCTTCCTCTCTCCCACACCGCAAGCTCACGCGGCAGCAATGCTTAATCTTTACCATTTACAGAGAGCGAGTTGTGCACCCTGGACCTCTCAAGAGGAAATCGTTTGGGTGTTTTCATTGTCGTCGACTTAATGCAGCCCATACCTTGGAGCGCTTTCTAGCCCATTCAATTCTTTTAGTTGATTCTTGTGAGAACAAGCGCCTGCTGGCGGCATCACCCTCCATCCGTTTGCTGTAGGTTCTCTTGCTCTTCTTGTTCTCGGAAACATTTCTGCGTCGCCCTCCGACCAACTTCTTCATCTCTTCACTCTCCTGCAGAAGGGGTTTCCTTCCCTTTTACCCCCGCCTCTTCCAACCTCCTTTTCCTCGGCATTCAGCTTTCCATCACGTAGAAACTACTTCGCCTGCCGACTTCTTCCTCCGAGAACTCAAGCAGCTAAGGATGAGCTTTTGAGCATATGTTTGAGTTGGGATAGTGCGCCCTTCCAAGAGCAGCTGATCTTCTCTTCACAATGTCCCTAGAAAGAAAACACAGGTTGACTGGAGGCCCCTGTGCGCGACTTTAGGGCTTCAAATGTTTGCGCCACCCCTGTCGTTAGCCCGTTTCCGCACATACAGCTCATCACTTCTCATCTTGATGGTGGCAACCATTTTCTCCAAGGTTGATTTGGGTCAGAGCCTAACACAAATCCCGATAGCACGCTGAGGGTATTCCAAAAAACGGCTGTCCTCACTCCCTTTGGTCTCTTCGAGTTCCTCAGGATGCCGTTAGGCCTCATAAAAGCTGCACAGAACGTCCAGAGGTTTATCGATACTGTTATTGCCGAGTCCTCCCTTCACTTTGGGCCATCTTGAATGACCTCTCTCATCGCGAGCTGCACTCCTGAAGAACACACCAGGAACATCTTCGATCGATTTTTTCAAAACGCAGGTTAAGAGAATCTGGCATTCGCGTTAAAACCAGCGAAGTGTGTACTGGATGCTTCTTACTCACCTTTCTCTGCCATAGTCTCCGCGGAGGGTGTACGTCTTCTGAGACATGTTGGGACCGCCTTCGTGCTTTTCCATCCGAAAACAAAAAACAACTTCGACAGTGCTCGGGATTGTTAATTTTACCATTGTTTCTTGTCTTCAGCCGCTGAACTTCTCTGCTCGCTCACCGCTCTCCTTCACCCAAAGAAGAGAAGCAGATCCATCAAAGTGGGCTAGACAGATGAAGCACGGACTGCTTTTGACTCTTCCAAGGAAACTCTGGCATCCGCAAGAGAGATAGTGAAAAAGGGACGGGAACTGACGTGAAAAGGGATGTAACGTCAAAGCTAAGAAAAAAAATGTGATTGATTAACGAGGCAAAATGTTGTGGGTTCTTTGAATAAAATCTTCAGAGTTTCTAAAAAAAAAAAAAAAATTATTAATTTCATTTAGTGTTCAAATAACTAAGTCCGAAAGAGGGTCCAGGAATTAAGGACCGAAAGCTAACGATGATAAGACATCTTATAAGACCATTGTTTAAGAAACCTTCAAATAAATTTATGCAATTTTAATAAATCAATATTCAAGGCCTTCTAATTACAATACTTAATAAACTCAGCGAATAAATTGCTTCGATTATTACTATATATATCTATATTATATATATATATATAGTATATATATATATATATATATATATATATATATATATATATATATATATATATATATAATATTATATATATATTTTATATATATATGTTATATACATATATTATATATTAATATATATATATATTATATATATTATATATATATATATATATAATAATATATATTATATATAGTAGTATCAGTAAGAATACGAACCCAAGTTATCTAACCACAAACCGCAAAGGTCATAAAAGTGGCCCTTTTTTCTTCACTTCAAAGGATGCCGCCGAGGGCTAAAAGGACACATGTTCCTATAGGCTATAGGCTATAGGCTCATGTGTTCCTATAGGCTATATATTATATAGGCTATATATTATATAGGCTATATATTATATAGGCTATATGATATAGGCTATATATTCTAGCTTCTAGCACGTGCCGACCTATATTGTAGAATACACCGATCTTAGTGTCTACCCCTAGGTTATTGGGTACGGGGAGTCGATTGAGTGTATACTAGAAGGTGCTAAGATGCTTCCTTCTACGAGTTATTTACCCTACCCCCCTTTTCTAGCCCTTTTTTTCTAGGCATGACATTGTTCCTACGTCCATAGAACAACGGCTAATAATGGTGTCTTACTCCTAGGTTATAAGGGTACAGGATTCGATTAGTGTTACTATTAGAAGATGCTAAGGAGTTCCTTCTACGAGTTAAGTATCCCCCACCCCCCTTTCTACCCTTCTAGTGCGATATATCGTAATGTGACGGAATACATCCATATTTGTATCGGATTAGTAACATAAACGACAAACTGTTGAATCGATTCCCACATGTGTTTACGACGGAAATCGATTCAATCCTAACAAGAAGTTAGTATTAGACATACCCTACCCCCCTTCCTAACATTTTTTTTGTTTCTTGAGCTATGAAGCCGAGCTCGGTGTTGTCTAGTATGTTTTGAGGTATGCCGAGTCGATTGCCGCTATTGCCGAGCATGGCGTTTCAGCCGTTGCGTTTTTAGAACGCATCAACATGCGTTTTTCGTAGATGGCGTACCCTTCGTCAAAAACCTATCATGACGGGTGTCAAACAGGGGTAGAATGTCTCAAAAATAAGATTCCCGTAGTTACTTTCCCGAACGCCAGAGTCCCCATGGCCCCAGCCGGGGGTCATTTATTTGGTTAAGAAATGACACAAAATGACACATCTTAGCAAAAGAGGTGTTAGAGTCATCGTATCTTCTTCAAACTTGGTATGTCTTCCTTATATGTTGCAACATTGTTGTATCCAATGTTTCAAGTCGCTACGTCAAAGGGGGGTGGGGCCCCCCCCCTTAAATTTTAAAAAATGGACTTAGAAAGCTGAAATTTGGTGAGTGTATAGAAGAGAATAAATGAAATAGAATGGCTATGTTAAATTAATTTGGCGAACCATATGGGTCCCGGAGCCGGAGCTGATGGTTGCGGTGCCAGAATGGAATTCTGGTTCCAGCTAACATATTAGAAACAAATGAGTGTCTACATTTATGTTCAACGGTGGTAGAATTCATTTTGAGGGTTTCAGAAAACCCAAAAATGAGTTCTCGAGCCCCCCTCTTGAAAGGGGGTCCCCCCTGAAAAAAGAAGAAAAGCTTAGAAGAAGACGAAAGAAGATGGATGTAGGAAAAGAAGAAGAAGGAAAAAGAAGAAGGTCTCGCATGGCGGCTCAAATGCTTGATTGTATGTGTAGGTACCGACACCGGTGTGGAACCGGTGCGGTGCCGAATTAGTAAAAATGTACTTAACATCTTGATATTAGTGTACTTATATATGTTTTTAATAACATAGATCTCATTTTTGAGGTTCCCAAAACTCTCAAATGAGTCTGAGAACCCCTCTTCAGGGGTTTCTACTGAAAAAAGAAGAAAAAGCGGTGAGGAAGATGTATTATGCTGAATCACGGTTTCAACTCTCTAAACGATCGCAGGGTTGGCAAGACCGAACGCGAGGTTGCCCCGCGCCCGCAGGCGCGCCCCGGCCCGGAAACGACGCGAGCGCCCGCAGGCGCAATATTACTGCGCGAACGCTAAATATATTTCGTAATTGTAACGTTAATATACACTTTTTTTAATAAAAATGTTTACATTACTTTGTATTTTCTTTTCAAATAATTCGTTTTCTGTACTATGAAACAGTTATTTTATTTTATACTTAAACTTTCTTAATTTTTATTTATACAAAACCCTTGTTCACTGTTAAATTTTTGTAATAAAAACATGTTTTTTTCGACCTTAAAGCTATAACTCAATAAGGCAGTAGCGCAAATAACCCCAGAGGGCCCCTCCCTCACCCTGGCTATGCGCTTTGTCTTTACTGCTTTATTGTCTTACTATGGGTTTTACTGTTTCAAGTCCTATCCGAAACACACATTCTGGTGGAAAAATAAAAACCTTTTCCTTTTGGAATATATATATATATATATATATATATATATATAATATATATATATATATATAATATAATATATTATAATATATATATATAATATAATATTATATATATATATATTATATTATATATAGAGAGAGAGAGAGAGAGAGAGAGAGAGAGAGAGAGAGAGGAGAGAGAGAGAGAGAGAGAGAGAGAGAGAGAGAGAGAGAGAGAGAGAGAAGGGAAGGGATATGAAAAGTCTTTTACTCATGTATGAAAAAAATTTTTTATTACACAATTACTATATTAGTAAAATTTACAAATGCGTATACATGTATATATAAAACTTTCACCTCCAACCGCAAACATCCTGATGGTCCCCATATGGAAATGTAACATATTCCCCAGATATCTCATTTCTTATAGTTGTTATTATATAATTTATTATCCTCTTCTTTGAATATTCATCAAGATCTTGATCGGTTAAACCACGTATCTTGGAAGAAATTTTTAGATGGATAGGGAGGGGTATCTTCATTTTAAATCGTTCCACATTGACTATAAATGTTTTAAACACATTGTTTGTTTCCATAATTTTCTCTATATGGCCATCAATATAGGTATCATATTATTATACTTTAATGTTATATCGAAGTATGTAATCTCGTGCCCCTCTTTCTTAGCAGCTGATGCTCTTACTCTGTAACCATAGACATCATCAGATGCATATACAATGCGGATTTTTGATGGATCACGTGGAGTGTAAGGATGCCTAGTCGAAAAATCTGAATTATAATTGACACATGTATACCAGGTTTTTAAAATAAACCAACACCTTTGAATATATGTTATAAGTCCCATAGCTATACCTTTTTAAATGTATTACAAACACAGCTATGGTTACGATGGTTGGTTCTCAACTGAATATCATATTCACAGGTTTGTAACCAGCAACCTTTAAAAATACGTGACGTCATAAACATGAATTTTCCTGAAAACTTTATCTTTTCAGCTTTATATACAATGTGAAATTTTATGAATCATTAACTTTTACAGTTTTGTATACATTTACTCTGGATATATATATATTATTATATTATATATATATATATAATATAATATATATATATATATATATATATATTACATATTATATATATATTATATAATATATATATATAATATATATATATATATATATAATATATATTATATATATTAATATACATATATATATATATTATATAATATATATATATATATATATATATATATATATATATATTATAATGTAGAAATTTATGAATCATTAACTCTGAATATATATATATATATATAAGTTTAAAGGGTAGTAAAATCAAGTTATTTCATTTTAATGCATTTATTACATAATTAGAAACTATATAGTCATTTACATACAAATTTTTAGCATCAAATATATTTACAAATTCATTAAAACACATATTTTTAAAAAAACATATAATGAAATAAATACAATAAACTCCACATAAATTAGAGTATGATGGCTGAACAGGGTAAGACATAGTTTTTATATAATTTACATTATTATATTTAAAAAATGAAAGGATATATTGATTATTCAATATAAATTTTAAATCCAAAGAATCAATCAGATGAACAATGTCATTTTTATCCCTATAAACAGAAATCCAGTGTCCTCCTGTTGTAATGTGGCGATGTGAAGTGTTGAACACGAAACCGGTATCCTTCTCTAGTTTTACAGATCCTACTTCGTTAATAGCGAAGACTCCTATAAATCGAGGTTCGTTTTTAAACACAGTTTTTATTTCTTCTTCATTCATCTTTAATAATTCAAAATCACGTTGCGTACTCTGTCAATTTCAATGAGCTGAGGATGTTCCAGATAAACCAGGACAGTGATTGGTGATTGTAGACTTCCACTAAAGGAGAGACTTAACCCTAATGTCCCCTTTCTTAAAATGTTTAAATGATTAGCGTTACAAGCTGAAAGGTCAGCGGTGAGATCGTAAGCATATAAATTACTATTCTTAGCGTATTCTTCAAGATCTATCCCTGTCCCGCTGTCATTACATGAAACAGTGTTAGCTATTAGATCGTAAAAAGGTCGTGAACATAGAGATTGCGATCCATTGTATAACATTTCATAGTCCCGACCGTAAGGTTGACCGTTTACATGTAGACTGATGCCTCTAAGTCCAAAAGGGGTGAATTTATAGGCTGATTTTTTATAATTCCCTGAGTATGCTTCATGTTCAACAATACCTATTATTACTTTCTGAGGCAGATTACCATTCACAATGTTGGGGATATTGATACTCGATAATCCCTGTGTAAAGTTAAACAACTTTGTTTCCACTCGTTTGATAGGATACTTTGCTGTAGTATTCAAGAGAGATTTTTCGATTTCCAAATGTCTCTGGGGTAGTAATTTCACTTTTCTAACATAGAGATAGGCTTCTAGCAACTTGTAAACAGGTTCAGGACATACAGCCGTAGCAGTAGGTTTACTTTTTATTTTAAGAGCGAATTTAGGATTTGAACGGGTTAAACGAATTCTAGTATCTACAGCTGGTAGAATAAGTCTTTCTTGAGAGAAGATGTCACCGTTTAAACGTCCGTAAAATTCATATGTGTTCCTTGTGGTTTTACCCGCTTTATCTATATGTGCAGCCTCGTCTTTGAAACTATAAAAACCGCAAGACTGGAGATGAGACTGTTTAGCATCGTCAGAATAATTTAATAAATGTTCTATATAACTTCTATAAGGATAATTTGCAGCTGATGCACCTAATGAAGTTTCATTGAGATACACTTCAATCTGATTAAAACAGGTATACAGGAAATTGGATTCTGTGTATACTATGTGATCGTCAGATGATGGAAGGTCTGTACCATCGGGTTTTGTCAGTTTCGTCTTCAGATATAAAAACACGTTGGATGGATCTAAATACTGATCCGAAGTACCTGGTATATTGAACTCGAGAGGGACATCGGTGTTGGTAATTGAGTGTATGGGGTTGATGCTGATGAAATTGGTTTCAGTTACACTAATCTGGGTGGGGTTCATCGAGAAGAGATCCAGTTCACTCTTACAACAGTCTGGACTAGAAGGATGGAGGAAATGCATCTTGTATGTAGGGGTGCTGACCGTATAATGAACGGATCGAGGATTTAGTTTTTCTTATATTCGGTCACAGTATGATGATGATGATGTTTATGTAAAAGATGCCAGTTAGTAATTAAATAGCAAATACATCATTGCATTTTTTCTTTTGAGGTCTTTTAGTCTTAACCTTTTTCTTAACGCATATTTTCATACGTTTTTTACCTTGACCCGTCATTTTGCGTCTTATTTTTCGCTTTACATCATCCAGCATCTCATCTGAAACATCTGTAATTCGCCTTTTTAGGGACTCGCGAGGGTTAGCTCCTGATGCTATATCCTGTAACGTATGCATCCCTGTTCGTATAGCTTTTTTACCTATATATTCACCTCCTCTTCTAAATAGAGGCATTGCACTTCTCCATAATTTAGAGAAAAATCCACCCAGTCCATACCCTCTTTGTAATTTTGTTCCAACGAATACCCTATCGTTATACATTATTAACGGAGCTTCTATCAGGCACTATCTTTACACTGTGAGAGTAAGTTAATGAATGAATAAATATAACTAATTACATCACTTATATATAATCTTACACCTATCCTTATTTCTAGAAGGTTTTCTAACAGCATATATGGAAGATTTTCTACTCTGTTAAAAAAATAGTCCATCATGGGCATAGTTAAAGTGTCTGTTTCTTTCTAATATGAACTTTACACAATAGTGTTCCGTCTGTGAATGGATACGGTCTACCTTCGACATCCTTTATATGCATTCTTACAGACCCTAAATGTGAACAACTGAGAGGTAAGTAATGAACATTAGGAAAAGATATAACCTTTCCTTTTTTAGGAAAATGAACCACCCTTAATAAGGGGGCTTTAGTATTCCCTACATACTGATGGTCAACTATATCTGTATAAACGTAAGCCATCCCTTGATCTTGTAACATCTCTGAAGGAATGCATATATAATTGAGAGATATGTCTGAGTCATTAAGACTGTTGTTTAGAGTATGGGCAGGTTCATTATTTCCACTATGTCTATTTAGAACAGTAGAATGTTCTACTACAGCTTTGTGTTCATATACACATTTCCGAAACCAATCTGAACGTTTAAGGATAAACACTTCAGGGTCTCTCAAATTCATTCCAGTTATTGATCTTAAAGTGATTAATACCCTGTCTTCCCCGGGGTGGTTATTAATAATGTATATTAAATCTTTACATATCTTACTTACAGCAAACTGGGTGTTTAAATAACTGTGGATGTCATGGATTGAACGGTAATATCCTCGTTTTAACACAAATTTTTCATAGAAATATTCCGAACCTTTAATTGTCACACGTTTTAAATCGGCTGTGTTTTTTATTTTTAATACAGATTTAACATAATCTGCACCTCTATACACCATTATCCAATGACGTGCCTGAGGGAGATTTTCAATATTAGCGTCTAATATCATTTCGCACAGTCCTACCTCATAGAGATCTCTGTTAAGTTGGATAGGATTCATTAACTCGGTTGTAAAATCTGAGACTTTATTATCAGGATGTAGATCCAAAGATGCCGAAGATGGCAGAGTTAAATAGAAATGATCTACACTCTCCATGATTACGATGACTAATGATTAATGTTTCGTGATTTCACTAGCTTTTATATATGAATTAAACTTGTTAGGGTAGCCCACCCATTTCACCAGATACTGTTTATTTTTACCCCTACCTTTTGAACCTAATATTTTTTTCTATTTTATACATATTACTCTCAGGATCGAATCGTATTTTCTGTATTTCTTGTTTATAAAATCCTCCTTTTATGGCTTCTCCATCTAAATCTTTGAGATAATATAATTTCAACCCCTCATTAGGAAATTCTTTTATACTATCTACCTTAAAAACTTCTCTAGACCATCCCGCTTCATATCCTTTTCTAAACCTGTCATCAGCTCTAGACACTCTTACATATTCATTCACGTTTATACAGGATTTATCTTTAATTTTACAAACTTTACGTTTCAACTCTACCACAGGTTTTCTTTAACATTTCTAAAGGAGTTGTCTTTATAGTTCTATGAAAAGATCTATTGTAAGAATAAGCTAGGTCATCGAGTATGTCAATATACTTAAAAGTGTTCATCTTAGTAAAGTATCTATGCATTCGTTCTTTAATCGTACGTTGAACTCTTTCTACAATAGCAGCTTTATTTATAGAAAATATGTTAAAATATACTATATCGTATTCAGTAATAATTTCCTGAAACTCTCTACCTAGAAACTCGCTACCCCTATCCGTGCAAATCAGTTTTGGATATCTATCATCATCCCTTATAATTTCTCTCACTGCAACCGCCACTGTATCTGATTTTTTATCTTTTAAAGCTTTTAACCATAAGTATCTAGAGTATACGTCAATAGTAAAAAGTATATATTGAAACCCTTCATTATAAGAACTGTATTTAATCATTTCCGTTAAATCTAATTGCCAAACATTATCGAGGTGAAGGGCTATGGTTGTCCGGGTAGGGAATTTTCGACGGACAGGCTTATGTAAAGTAAAAGCATCTTCACCCTCTAAATATTCTTTCAACTCTTTTTTCTCAGTGTTTGGAAACTTTGCAGCGAATCTAGTGAACCCTCCAAAACTATTTGGTTCTCTCAAGTTGAAGTAATACTTATCAACCTTCGCCTTCGCTTTCATGTTTAAAAACAAACAAAAATAAAAAAAATATATATATATATATATATATATATATATATATATATATATATATATATATATATATATATATATATATATATATATATATATATATATAATATATTTATATATTTATATTTTTTTTTATATATATTTATTATATAAATATATTACAAAAAGGGGAAATAAATAAAAAAATGGTATATTTTTATTTAATCTCGACATTTCAACTAAATAAACAGATATAATAAATATATATATATATATATATATATATATATTATTAAATGTATATATATATTATATAATATATATATATATATATATATATATATATATATATATATATATATATATATTCTGTATATATATATATATATATATGATAATACAAAATTACGAATTAATCCATTGAGGTTTACTGTATGGGATTTTTCTTATTCTTCCTCTGGTAACACGCTTAAATTTATCTGAAGCGTAAGAGGTACCTGACGGACTTGTATCTGGTCTAGGCATCTTGGGGATATTATCCAAATCTGCTAATCTTTGTGTATTTAAGATTAAAGTTCGGGGGAAGTTAATAGTCTGAAGTTCTTGTTTGATGGTAGGCCATCCTGCAACCGCACCTTTCTTCCAATCACGTGAGAGATCTGCTATCAAGTCAACAATATTTGATCCTTTGACAATTTCATTATCGATAATGATTTGTCCTAATTCATTCCATGATAATTGATCTTTTAAAATATTATATAAAGCTAGACCAGCTTTGCGACCTCTATTTGGCAAGCTCTCCTCCAGGATATTTTTAAAAGTATCTTCGTTTTTCACAGCAGGTATTACCTCCGCGGGTGTAGTTGAATCATTCGAGATTGACTTACTTATTGAGGCATATAGATGTAAGTTTTTAAGATCTATTAATTTCTGTATAGCTTCTTGATATAAGGCACGTTTTTCATGAATGTTGATGTCTGAATTTAATATCCTAAGCACTTCTTTCTCATAATTGTTTATCTGTTCAACTTTGGGATCATATAAGCTTTGGGGCAGAGATTGCAGATATGGTCCTGAATCATTCAGGGTATGAGAACTCTGTTGTTGTAATTGTTGATGAATTGCGGGAGAAGGTAACCCCTGTAAGGGTTGTTGTATAGGCTGTACTGTCTGAGGCTGTGTTAGAGATGACTGATTGGTTGTATGTTGATCAGAATGTGTAGTATTATTATACTTCATTTTCTCATACTCATTATATGGTAATACAGCCACCTTCTTCATTATTCTGATATCCACTTAGTTATTAAAGGGGCTACAACGGAAAAAAGTAACGGTAGGAACACTCCACCTCCTTTCTGAAGTAACTTCTTTTTACTTTTCAGATTTTTTATATTTAGAGAGAGTTTTTTAATGATGTTTCTATGACGGCGAAGTTTCACCTTCTGAGGTTTGTTTAAAGGAACATTTCCTTTTATAAGATTTAAGCAGACTTCGCATACACACTGGATGAATTTTTCATCATTACAGATTAGTTTACGTTTTTCAGCTGTTTTCAGTTTTTTAAATTTTTTTATAAGAGGTAAATATTTAACAACTAGGGTACTCATTATTCAGGTATGAATACAGTTTCAATTTCGAATGGCAAAATGTTAGTGCGGAGCAAAACTCTATACGTGTTTTTAGGATGAAGTTCGCACATTAAATAACCGTGAGGAACAGATGTAACTTCTTTATATACCTTTAAGAAGTTTTTACGTTGTGATGGAAACATTTGCGAGGCTAATACATTGATCTGATTCATGTCTCTTCTCTGCCCGAAGAGTAGTAGATATTGGGTGTTTAAAGATATATCTCTCATATACTTATTCTGATAAAAAATGTTCTGGGTGATGAAAAATACAGAGATGTTTAAATGATGGGAAAATACAGTAAAAGTTTCAGCTATTTCTTCATTTAACGTTTCAGCTATTTCTTCATTTAACTTATGCATTAAATCATCTAATACAATGATTTTATGACCATTCACATTATCCAACGATTTGATGTCATAGATTCCTTCATGAAACTGAATTACATCTTTATATTCTGCAAATTTTTCCTGATAAACACTGTAACACCATATTATTTTTACTGGTTCTTGTTCAAAAATTTCCATCTCTCTTAATATGTTTAATAACAGAAAGGTTTTCCCGCATCCTGTGGGGCCTGATACAAGACAAGTAGCAGGACTACGGAACATAAATTTACACACGTCCATACTCTTCAAATGTTCGACGTTTAATGTAAATTCCCTGTTGGATATATATATATATATTTATACATATATAATATATAAATATATATATATATATATAT
>JABUQX010044531.1:0-2500 GCA_015478945.1 Trachelipus rathkii
AATCAACTCCACATATCAATATATATATTATACAAAGTTTTGAATAACAAAACTTATACTAAAGTATTATATATAATATATTATTGGCACATAGAGTGCCAGAAATTTTATAATATTCAGTTGGAATGTTTAAAAAGTTAATACAATTTTGTGACTCATCTCAATTAATTTAAGTTAGGTGTAATTATTACAACCGTTATTTAGATAATATATTATCTGGCATTGTATATATATAGTAATTTATACAACAATAATAAGTAGCACACGTATATTCAAACTTACAAGTAAATGAACAATAATTGAGTCACTATTCCTAAAATAACTATTTATCCTACGCATCGAATTATTCATAGCATCGGCCTCTTCGCTAAGGCAATAACTGAGAGAGTCTTGGTCGACCAGTAACGAGAGGGAACTGTTTACAGTGGTTAGTACTTATGTCACTCATGGGGAGTTGTGTCGAAGTTAGGAGAGCGCGGGACACAGCAAACTGAGTGAACTAGATCAAATCTAAAGGATTTAATGAGAAAAAATATTATTAGTATAAAAGGAATTAAAAGATACGGACCTTTCTCATCCGACAAATTAAATCAGCCCACGCCTTTCACAGAACGGAGTGATACCCATTTTAAAGACTAGAATCACTTATCCAAGGTTAACTTGGACTTCTAAAATGATTATAAAGCAAAAAGTCCTACAACTTAAGCACGAAGATACGAGTCATAAGCTAAAGGCTTATCTACAAGTTTTATTAATTCACTTATTAATATACTGAAATTTACCTAGATATGACGAAATTCTTGTAATTTATAACGCATAACAAAAGTTAATAACATAAAGCAAGACAGTTTTAGGGCAATGGAACAATTTTGAAAGTGAGCTGGTTGGTTGTCATATAATTTTATCTAGAATCTAGATCATTGATGATGGTGAAGAACGAAGTCAGTTCACAAGTTAGAGAACCTCAGCACTGAAAACAAAAATTACTGAACTAGAAAGGAAATTAAATTTGAAGTCATTAAATATCAAAATTAGAAGATTCGAGGCTTAAATGGCAATTACGGATGTGTTGACGTCAGTTTGCGAACCAATATTGTATACTATATCCCAAAATTAGGAAAATAAATCGTTCTCCGAACGATTGTTAACCATTTTACTTGGTATAAAGTTATTATCAAAGAAAAGAAACAGTAACCTTGTTACCATTTCAATTTAATTTTTGTTTAATGTTGAAATTTAAAATGAAAAGACTAAATAATAATAATAATAATAATAATAATAATAATAATGATAATAATAATAATAATAATAATAATAATTGTTGTTGTTGTTGCTGTTGTTATTTTTCCGAGCAAACATCCACGTTCCACCCACTGGCAGGGAGATGAGCAATCTGACAAATAACATGTTTAGGAAACAGACAAACATCCCCTAATTCCTTCGGGCCTATTAAAAGCGAATGAATTCCATACATGGAAAGTAACACAGAAAGTCTGTCAAAAAATTTAAATTTCTCAATTTAAAATTCAAGTTCTCTTCTTATATGGCACTACAATCCATTTTCAAATTATAAAAATATATCGGAAAAGTAATAGTTGAATGTATTTATTCTTTTATTTAACTATTATTATTATTATTATTATTATTATTATTATTATTATTATTATTATTATTATTATTATTATTATTATTATTATTATTAATGCTGTTATTTTATTTATCTTTATGATAATGTATGTTCATGTAATATATTTTACTAATATTATGATACAGTTTTTTATAAGAATAAAATATTAATAATAATATTTTTTCTAATTTCTTTAAGTAAAATATTGCAATATTGTTTTCCTTAAGTGAATAAAAAAATTTTGATTAAAGAATTAGGTCTACTTTTATTATACATATTTGAATATATTTGTATTAATTTTCATATTTTTTCCGTATTCTTTTGTGGGTTGGTGTCAGCTTCAAATTTAATTAATCTAATCCTTGTCTTGATCATCCTTACATGTTCATCTATTTGATTTTTATTTTCATTCTCAGCTCCATAAGGAGTGTTGAGAGTTATCTCTTCTTTTTCTTTCTCCACTGGCAGGTCTTGTTGGTGTAGGGGAGGGCTTGTAGTTATCTCTTCTGCATGTTCCTCCACTGCACAGGTGGTAGTTGATGGTTGTTCTTTGATAGCTTCTCGTATTAGGCTTCGTTTATACATTGAGGAACCTAAGTATCTACAGATGCTCAGGATTCCACCTTCTTCACCATCAGGAAGCTATAAGGTTACGCTTTGATTGATACTTCGAGGCTAATGAACCACCATTACAAGTAGTTATAACCTTTTCATAGCTATTTATTTAATGGTAAGGTGTTAAAACAACTTTAGTTTTGGGTTTTATTAAATTTACATTGAATTATATAAAACGAGTCGCTAACCTAAAGTTTACTAGCGATAGATTCGCAATTTTTATTATACATAAACGACGAGAGAGAGAGAGAGAGAGAG
>JABUQX010044531.1:5000-10000 GCA_015478945.1 Trachelipus rathkii
TATATATATATAATATATATACTATATATATATATATATATATATATATTAAAATATTATGTTTTTATTAGTTAAATTGGAATCTAATCATATAGAGAGTTTTTATGGCACTCAAAGCCATCAAAACACTTTACAAAAAAGAATTTTTCTTCACAGAAAAAATGAGATTGCTTCACAAATGTTAACAGCTCAAATTTCTAAAGCAAAGTTCCAAAGCAAATCCCATACAATTGCCAATAATGTTTTAACTTAATGTGATCTTACGAGACTGCGCTCTCGCTTGCCAATTAAATATTATGCTAGGGTCTGACATGTAGATCTCAGGTGTGAAAGAGTTTGCTTGCGTGAGTCACTTCCATTTCCACATGTTCATACGACAGTCAGCACACTTGCAACTGTAAATAAGACCAACTAAAATGAGTGTGTATTTTCACATAAACTGATTGACTGTATAACCAATTGCACATTTTTGTGCCATATATATTTTAAAAACAATTTACCAGCAGACTTTACAATCTCTGCTGCAATAGGAGTCATTATTATTATTATTATTATTATTATTATTATTATTATTATTATTATTATTATTATTATTATTATTAATTATTATTATTATTATTATTATTATTATTTTTATTATTATTATTATTATTATTATTATTATTATTATTATTATTATTATTATTATTATTATTATTATTATTATTATTATTATTATTATTATTATTATTATTATTATTATTATTATTATTAACAGCAGCTCTAACATTTATACATGTCAGTTACTAAGTCATAAATTTAAATCCTAGTACATTTGCATTCCTTCTCTTCCCGACTTCAAGAAAAAAAAAAAAAAAGATTTGTCCTTGGCCAATAACTCTGAGTTTATCTAAAGCAAAAACAACAAAGAAAAACTACCTTGTTACGTACTCATCAAACAACGTACCATCTTCATTAAGGGAAAGGCATTGGGGAAAATACATTGGTCTGGTGATACCAGATTTTACATATCCGAGCACGATAGTGATTGCGAATTTATGAGTTATACATACTGCTAATGCAGATGTTGAGTAAATCACAAGAGAGCTCACTACACTACATAATATATATAGATATTTAAATAATATTAATTAATGACAATTATCTTTTAATATATTATTTATTATTATTATCCCATATTAATAAATAACTGGATTATTATTATTCTGGTATTGCCTCACATTCAAAATAATTAATCAATTATTTGATAAACTTGCAATAAACTAGTATATATATATATATATATATATATATATATATATATATATATATATATATATATATATATATATATTATATATAATATAATATATATATGAATATATATATATATATATATATATATATATATGCTATTCATAGGAACTTTCAACCGAAATGGTATATAATTAAAATTTTGTAATTTTTCTCACTTTAAAGGTTTTTTTTTTTTTTTTTACCAATAAGCATAAAGGTAAAGTTGTCAGTCCTTCAAACGGTTGTAATACGAAGAAGCTAATTAAAGAAATATTAAATTTAAATCTAATGCAAAGAGTGAAATCAGAAATTACTGAATGTTTTCATAACTTCACTTAATGTATTTAATTTTTATCATTCATATATTTATTTCCACTTTGCATTGCTTAATAAAAAACACGTATTGGCAACAAGAGCGCTTGTGCATTTTGATTCGATAAAGAACAAAGAAAAAGTAAAAAATAACCAAAATTTTTACCTCTTTTTTTCTCCCCCCAACGAAATATTTAGAGGAGAAAGATCCTACCGAATATATAATATATATATAATATATATATATAATATATATATTCTATATATTAATTTATATATGTATAATATATATATTTATATATATATATATATATATATATATATATATATATTATATAACAATAGAGAGACGGAGTCGCATGGCAAGGTCGCAGGTTCGGATCCTAGGTAGAAATTACCTAGAGAAGTTCCCCTCCTTGAATAGGGCTATGCCCGTGAGGTGTGAACTTTTAATATAAATATATAATATATAAATATATATATATAAATATATAGGTGTATTATATATATATATATATATATATATAATATATATATATATATATATATTATATATAATATATATATAATATATATATAATAATATATATATATATACCCTTCCATGAAGGTATTAAAACATCAGTAAAAAAGTTGCCCTGATTAAGTCGCTTTAACTTTCATAAATCAGTACTAAATTGGCAGTGCATGCGCACATATATTATATATAATATATATATATAATATATATATATATAGGAGATATAATATATCCATATACTTTTTTTATATATATATATAAGAACTGCATATCTGTAAGTATATATAATATATATATATATATATATATATATATATCCACAGAATGTATGACATTCAAATTGGAAATATATTTGAAATAGACATTTACCTACATATCTATTGATTTAACAATACCATATATAATTATATATATATAATAATTATATATATAGTATATATATAATATTTTAACTTATATTATATATATAATATATATATATATATATATATATATATATATATATATATATGTGTGTGTGTGTGTGTGTGTGTGTGTGTGTGTGTGTGTTTGTGTATGTGTGTGAGGTATCGGTATCGTGAATTTTTTAAAGTATCGATACTCGGTATCAGAATTGGATAAATCCTGATGGTACCTGTATCGATATCGGTAAAATAACCAATATTCAACCGATACCGATATCCTATGTTTAAATAAATAATTAGAAATTTAACTTTTATTTTAACTAATTAACTTTTATTTTAGCTAAAATTTTAAAATTCAAAATACATTACCGATGGCTAGCTGATAACCTTGTTATTACCCATTACTTAATTATTATTTTAGGAAGTTATGGTTGCTACCAAAACCTTTAAAATAAAATAAAATCGAGATGGGCACCGATACTTGGTATCGGAGTCAGTATCGACAGTTTTGTGGTATCGGTAAAAATTTTGGTATTGCTCCATCCCTAAGGTCATTTAATAAGGTCATTATGGGAACTCGGGTTAAGATGGGTAGGCTAAGGAAATGAGCTAATAAACAAGAAGTGTATATATTTGAAACATTTATTGATTGCGTGTTTCATTTAAAAATCATTAAACTTTGATTTAACAAAACAAATTCCACATGAAAATAAATAATAAAAGTAGAAATCCCCCATTTTTAAAAAAAGTATCAAATCTTGATCTTACCCCCAGGAACGGTGTAAGATGGGACAGCATTGGGGAAAAGATGGGATTAAATGATTTCTTATATTATTAGCAATAATCGCATATAAATGTAAACATTTATCTTCAATTTTGTCGGATCATCTACAAGATTTGTGTGTCCAGCACTGATAAATATTCACCGACCCAATTTCTTCAAACGGTTCAAGAAATGGAACCTTTTGCAGAACATGCACTCACAATCGTTTTCACCTTTTCTATTACCTTGTTTTTCTTATGTTTTATTATCTTCAGTTTTACTCTTTCTATTCATTAAATTTTATTTCCCCTGCAGTCACTATTTTTATCATAATAAGCTCGTTTTTCGCAAGACGTGGAAGTTATAATTGTTGCTTTTCCTCGCTGGACATCCTTTCTTTTTCTTTAGTAGTGACCTTTGACCTATGGCACATGTCGGAGTTACCAATCCTGATACATAGGAGCAGAGGATAGACAAAGTTGAAAAACTAAAGTAAATATCCATCAAATGCAAGCTGCGAGTGTCACAGTCAAACTTAAGTAAATATTCATCAAATACATGCTTATGCAACATGCAAAACCCACATCGCACCTTAAGGCTTGCCAATATCCTATACAAACTAAAGGTGAATATAATATATACACCAACTACTACCAAAAGCAAACACTATAGCTAAAGTACATATTAACCACGTGACAAGTATGAATTTCAAAAGAATATTTTCATCACTATGGCATTCAGTTTAACCTTATTTGCAACCAAATATCCATCAATTTGGCTTAGTCATTCATACACTATATAGTTTTCTATACCATCCACATACCTACAGTATACACCACCTCTTAAATGTTGCACCAACTACCTCACATGCGGCAAACCATCAAAAATTAACAACCCTATTATTGAATGAGTGTTTTCTACATCAAGATGGCATGCTTTCTTCTTAAATTTTTTTATTGTCCCCTAGTTTCCTCCAAGATCTACAATAAAGAATTATTACCTGATTATTAGTGGTAGACATAAATAGTTTCTGCAACTTGAATCATGAATTCTAATTCCTTCAGCCTCTCCTCATAGCTTTCACCATCAAAGTCAGAAATCATCATTGTTGATCTGCGATACACTCTTCAGCATATCTATGTCTTTTTTTATGTACAATAATTTTATATTGACCTATCATAGTTATTACAGTTTGTTTAAAAACCCCCTGTTTTGTAAACGAAATTGGTGATTTATTATACAAAGCTTCTTATTGGCTCTATTTTGATTCCAAACGCTGATTAGCAACTTTCAGATTACTGCATATAAACAAATCAAATCTTTTTCTTGGTCCACATACTCAAGCTAATACTTAAAGGGTCGTAATGATAAGAACATCCATGTAAAAGATGATTTTCATTTGAATACTGCATGTTTCTTCCTATTTAAACTCTGTTTCCTTTTCTTTTGTGTTTTTAACTGTAGGTTCTTTTTATTAATTTCCTTCACTCGTCTCTCCGAGAGTTTTTCATACTTTCTTTGGACCATTCATCTCTATTCGTCTTTTTCTTTATGTTTTTAATATATCTCTCCGGTAGGGCTAGGCCGGAGGCCTACCAAATTATTTCGTTAAGTCAATACCTGAAAGAAACAGGAAATAACCAGAAAGAGATCACACAACTGCTTTAAAATAATATGCATCCAACAATATTTTGTTTGTGATAATTGTTGAGGCAAGAAGGGGACA